>JAFJYH010000017.1:0-257029 GCA_017365405.1 Cadophora malorum | reverse complement strand
CCCCCTTTCCGTCTCCCTTTGGACCCCCATCAAAAACCTCAACACTGAACCAGCAATTCGCCCTCGCACCCGCCCCCAACACCGCCCGCGTGAACTCAACACACTGCTTCGTCAACAGGCCCCCTTCCCACAAAAGCGGCCTAAAGTCATGACTCCACCTCCCCCTCGGCCGCAATCCATCAATAGCTTTATCCTCGAACGGCACAGGCGGCTTATACACGTCGCTTATCTGCAGTACATAAATTTTCTCAGCAGGGACAGTAGCAGACAGCGTTTTAAGCGAATGCTCATACGATAGCGCCAATTTCTGTAGAGGTCCAAGGTGCGATATCAAGCCCGAATTGGTTGTAGGATCGCCGTACTCGCCAGCTGCAGTCTGAAAAGTATCGAGACATAGCCCGATGTTTGGACGGTCTGCTAGCTGGACGATGGACCAGACATCTGACCAGGTTGGGGCTACAGTAGCCCAGCACCAGTTCTCGTAAGCGAGGCGGAAGTTATGGGGGACAAGCAGGTCGGCGAGAGAGGCAAGGTCGGCAGCGAGATGTTCTTTGGATGTGTTGATGTTGGGAGAGTCTGTGGACCCAACCTGTTTGGACTTCTGTGAGATGTTGTCGAAGCGAGGAGATGAAGCGAGAGATATATGAGAGGGGCAGAGGAGTATGCGGGATTTTAACATACCTGCAACATATCCGTTCCGACAGCTTTCATGATCCTAATCCATCCTTTAGCCCTCTCACAGGCATCCTCCCTCTCCTTTGACCCTTTCTCCCAACCTTCGAAATTCGCAAAAGGTTGCAACATCATGATCCCCAGACTATACTTCTCGCATAGCTGCTTGACTTGCTCGCCAGCGGAACAGAGACTATCATAGTCATCTTCAGCAATTTCCTTCTTGTGGAAAGTGGAAGCAAATGAGAGAAGATCTGGAAAACCGAGTTCTATAGCAGAGAATTTCGATTTGGAAATTGCGGAGAGTTTGGGTTCCAGTGGAGAGGAAGAGCTTCCGACTGAGACAGTGGCGAATGAGAGCGAAATTCCATTCAGCGAGGATCTGGATATAGACATCTTGGATTCGTGAATGGGGACTTCTGATCGATGGTGTCGAGAGCTTCCACGGCCGTTAGCTATAGCTGAGGGGCAAAGAGCTATAGCTTTTGGATGACGTCGTACGTTTGGAGGGGTATACACGTGATGAGCATTAGAGTCGCTCAAGAGAAGTAAGGTGTCTAGAGAGGCATCAGACAAGTAATTGGGTATTTAAATAATGCAGACAAGTACAATTGATGCAGAGTGATAGTGCGGTGCAGAATAACACCCCTCATTAAAAATTTGACATGCCCCTCCGACCCTCCCTCGCGGAAGAGGGCAAACGCCAGAACACCATGCAATAAAGTGACATACCGAATATGCAGCTGCAGTGCTCCAATCCAGCCTCTATTTCTTCTCCTCAAATGCCGGATGCTTCTCCATATTCTGATTCACCCAAGCCCTCAACGCCGCAAACCTATTCACCGCCGGATTCGACGCAGGAGCCGTAGTCGCAGTCGCAGTAGCAGAAGCATCAGCACCCTCTCCATCATCCACAGCCATAGCAACCTCCGGAACCGTCTCCTCTCCCTCCTTCCCACCCGCCAGTATAACTGCCAAATTCTTCCCAAACCTCTCCCTCTCCATCCTCTCCAACTTCTCCTTCCTCTTCCTCGCGCCAGGTTTACTCTTCAAACTCTTCATCGCCATCTTGCCATTCCCACTCCCTCCTTGAGCAGCCCTCTCATTCTCCTTCACAAGCTCCTCCACGTCTGGCAATGCATCTGCGAGACTCTCTAGCGTTGTGACGAGTTTCTTGCTAGGCCGTCTGCGCTTCAGCGGTTTCTTGTGGGCTTTCTCGATGCGATTCAGGAAGGAGGAGTGTTTGATAACGCGCTTATCTTTCTTGCTGTTTATAAAAGAGTCGGATATAACGGCACCCTCGCGGTGCTTTGGGGGAGGACGTGCAATTAGGCCAGAGCCTGAATTGGAGGATTTGGCGCGGATGGAGGGGCGCTTTTTGGGTGCCGTTGGGGCCTGCCAGAGTCTTGTATTAGCTATTGTCTCTCTCAGTATGTATTTGAGTAACAGTACCATGATTGCAAATCTCGACACTCAGATTTGCGCTGCTGGACGTAAACTCGAAACGTCAAGAGTTGTGGTGGAGCAATTGGTTTGTCTATGTCAAGAAAAAAGTTCCAAGCTCAAGCTCGAAGCGAAGTCCAAACGATGAAGCGATTTTCAAGGGTCGTTCCGCCCCTCCAACTAAATTTGCTCACAACTACCACCACTAGAAGCTAATACAACCATGGATTCAGCCACCGCAAGCGCCGAAAGCCTAAGAAAGCAGGTCTCAGCTATTGAAGACGAACTGAAGCAATTAAGAGCACAACTCGCAAGTGTCGAAGCTCAAGATGCAGCAGTAAAGGGAATCGCGGGGTTGGATTTGAGCGCGGGCGGTCTCGTGACCGTGAAGAAGACTGATGACAGTGAAAGTGAGAGAAAGTGGCCGTTGTCTGAGGAAGAATATAGGAGGTATGGAAGGCAGATGATTATGCCTAGTGTGGGAATTCAAGGTAAGTCCATTTCTCTGACTTGAATCCTCATGTTTGGAAGCGAGCAATGAACCCATGGCTGATATATCTGCTTAGGACAACTCCGCCTCAAAGAAGCATCCATCCTCATCGTTGGAGCAGGTGGTCTAGGATGTCCAGCAGCAGCATATCTCGCAGGAGCAGGCGTTGGTACCATTGGAATCGTAGATGGCGATGAAGTTGAAACATCAAATCTACATCGACAGATTTTACACAGCACTGCCAAAGTGGGCATGAAGAAAGTCGAGAGTGCTATTGAGTATCTCAAACAGTACGTTTCATTTCCTTGTTCCCCTTTTGCCTCACCTTTGTATATTTTGAATATCTATTTCAAAACAGAAGAAGAGAGACAAATGAGAAAGAACGCTGAATGTCAACACATACATGTCACTAACCCATCATAGTTTGAATCCAAATCCAACCTACATGTCCCACTCAGAGCATCTCACCCCCCAAAACAGCTCCTCCATCGTCTCAAAATACGACCTGATCCTCGACTGCACCGACCACCCCACCTCCCGCTACCTCATCTCCGATATATCCATCCTCCTCTCCAAACCACTCATCTCCGCCTCCGCCCTCCGAACAGACGGCCAGCTAATAGTCCTCAACTCACCTCCCCTCCCAGCCGGCAACGCAGCCGGTGGTCCTTGTTACAGATGCGTATTTCCTAAGCCACCACCAGCAGAGAGTGTAGTAAGTTGTGGAGATGGAGGGGTTCTGGGGCCAGTGGTAGGCGTGATGGGTGTATTGCAGGCGTTGGAGGCAATCAAGTTGATTGTTGCTGGGAAGTTGAAAGCTCCAGCTCCACCTGAGTCCGAACCTGTTCAGTCAGATACAGCACCAGCAGCGACGATGCTCCTCTTCTCGGCGAATAGTTCCCCACCTTTCAGAAGCGTCCGTCTACGCTCTCGCCGGCCAAAATGTTTCGCCTGCTCATCTGAAGCCGGATTATCACTCGAGAGCTTGACGAGTGGCAGTCTAGACTATGTGCTATTCTGTGGCGTCACTTCGCCTATCAACCTCCTCTCTCCCGAGGAGCGAATCGAAGCGCGTCAATACTACGACCTTATAAGAGATAGCAAGAAGAAAGAACATCTCCTACTAGACGTCAGAGAAAAAGTGCAATTCGACATCTGCGCCCTCCCGGGCTCAATCAACGTGCCATTCTCCACACTCCAAGGCAACAGACCTATCACTTCCGCTGGAATAGAAGGCGAGAAACCTGCTTGGATACCAGAGGGATTACCCGACGATGCACCGATCTATGTAGTCTGTAGACTAGGCAATGATTCGCAGGTAGTGACGAGGAAGTTGTTGGAGAGTGGGTTGGGGAGGGGTGGAGAAAGGTATATTGGAGATATCAGGGGTGGACTGAAGGCGTGGAGGGAGCAGGTCGATGGGTCTTGGCCGGAGTACTAGGCTTGATTTGAGGATAATGTAGGAAGAGATATATGATGAGGCCCAAGGATACCATAAGCTGCTCTTGAGAAACTAATGTCGCAAGTTCTTAAGCGACCTAGGTTGTTGACATTTGCGACGCGTGCTAAGCTTGTCTCGCCAATAGTTCGGACGAAAACGGAACAGGAGATGATTAGTTTAGTCATCTTATCTGAACACTGAGCATTCATCTCATATCTGCGTCTCACAAGTAGTCACTCACTCCTCCCCATGTTCGTTTCAGGCATTATCACTGGATTCCTGGTCCGGCCGAGAAGTAACACTGTATACTCGGGAAAAAGTAGTTTTAGAAGCTCCAAGAGCCATGAAGTTCTACTCGCTGAAGCAATTGCTGATGCTCATCCGCTCTAGGTATCTTGTTTTTCATCCGCATCGTGAAGTCCACGCCCAATGCCACCAGCCCAGACCAACCGTTCCATCCATGCCATCCCATCATATGATATTCCACCAACTGCCCAACCATCCATCCGCTATCCCACCCATATAGAAGGAATGGCCATCTACCCCTCGCTGGGTGTCCGCCACCCATCGTAAACATCATCAGCGCATCACACGTTCAGCAGACCCGTTCCGCAAAGCTCAAAGCATGCAAAAGACAAAAATGAAGAAGAACAATCGAGCAAGACCATTGTCTCCACTCCCTAAACCTAATACTCCATGCGCCCTCGCTATCATATCTCTCTGTCTCGCCTTCACCCATAGATATACGTGTGAGAAAGGGTCGTTACGAATCGATCCGTGGAGGGCTTCGAGAATCTGTCTTGCCTCCCTTGCCGAACGGAGAGGAGGAGCGCGAATCTTCAGTTCTACAGAATCTATAGTCAGCCTCCATCCTATGCTATTACACCAATCCGGGAAGAGAATTGTAAGACTCACGATCTCCTTCGCTCACCCTCCTTCCTAAATCCCTCAATCGTCTTTAACATCTCCTTCCGTCCCCCATTCGCATCAACAAGCTTCCCACCCATGCTCATGCTGACCTTTTCCCTCGCATTGGCGCTCAACAGTCTCTTGAGCAATAAATGGCGCATCTGAATACAGACGTAGACACCACAATCAGAACTGTTCTCTTGCTGGGGACTGTCCTCCAAATTCATGAATCGGAGCGGCCGGCCTAGCAGAGTCGAGATCTTGTTTGTTGCCAGCATGGCCTCGTTATAATTCGATGGAGAAAGAGAGTCGTAGTGGAAGGCCACGCCGTCGATGACCGAGACCAGGAGAAGAGACCAATGTGAGCCGCCTTCTGCAACGGAGACGTTACGCGCGTCATTTATGGGCAGGAAGATGTGCGTTGTGCGTGTGAAATTGGGCAGGGCGTCTTTAAGTGTAAGAGGATCAGGCGTTTGCATCAACATGAATGCCATAGAGGGGCGTAGGAGGACGATATGCGAGGAGGGGTATTTACGGAGCTCTTCGCGCTCGAGATATCTGCCATATCTTTGTCAGTGCAATTGTCGTGAGGCCAGTGAGGGGACTGCTGTACTCTTCCCAGAATGCAATCGTCTGCGAGCTTATGTTAGCTGCGGGCTACAGAAGTAACCTCGTACAGGAAGACATACATTATCCGTAAGCCAGTCATTCTTCAGTGTATCGACATCCTCCTTGGTCACTACTCAGCAATCAGTTTCGAGCTCAGCCGTATGCTGTTGTACAACTTACATCGGATATCGTAATCTGCAAGAAATCAGTCTATGGTTCGCAAACGCAGAGGTTGTTTCGGGCGATACTTACAACTGAGATACGCATCGTCAGGGGACAACTGTTTCCATTTCACCCACTTGGTCAGCCACTGTGTTCCGCGAAACCTCATTGCGTCTCATTGCCTGTGCTTGTTTTGCCCTGCTGTCTTCGCACCCCTCCAAGTATGGCAGATAGAAAGCCTCGAGACCTAGAAGGAGGTGGGGAAAGTTTGGGAATGGCTGGCACGTACCGAATCCCCGAAGTGTCTGCTAACTCGACCCTTGAATGGATGAAAACCATCACGTCCCATTGTAGCTGCTTGCGCGGTGGCTGTCTTTCTTTATTGACTACGCTTTGCTCTCGCGGGCAGGTGTATGAACGGCTGGTGGGGTGAGGCTGGCTGGGTAGCTTGACAATTGGCAGGCCTGGCGATGAGTGAAGAGAGAGGGAGGAGAGTATAAGACTGAAGTGGAGGAAGTGAACGGAAAGACAAGAAGTGAAGTTTTAATAAATACGATCACTGCTGGCGTCGTCTTGTACAGGGTTGTTGCCTCGACAGGTCGAGAAGAGGGGACCTTGGACCTTGGACCTTGGACCTTGGACCTTCGACCTTCAACCTTGACTGCGAGTCTGGCCCACCTTCCACCTCCCACCTGCTCCCTGTTCAGCCCAGCCCCAATCTCGGCAGTTTGCTGCGTCATCGTGTCTTCAGCCTCAACAATCGTCCCTTCATTTGTATCCACAACCGCATCGTCACTTGGGCTGTGCTGGCAATTAGTCAAGCAGGAATCACTTATTAGTCTTGCTCTCATGCATATGCTTTCGAAGATCGCAGCTCTTTATTAGAAGTATTCGCCCAGCTACGATCATATCTGTACCAGGTATGACTCTCACAGCTTCAAATTACAGCTCATTGCAATCATTTGCGATCAATCAGTCCAAACAGCTACGATGCTCATACATGCACATCTTATCATACCTGCATCTGAAACAATGTTGCCACATGCTATGATTGTGCTCCCATGAAGCAACAGAGCCCAGCACATCAGCACGATACGTCCATCCACCCTTACTCTTCCGCACTCTTTCGGCCCCCAGAAATCTGCTTGTGAATGGCACTCTGTTTTCTTCGCCATTCCCTCTCGAAATGGCTTGTTGAATGCTCCCTCAAGCTCTCCTCGGTCTCCATGATGACGTCCTTTGCTTCCCCAAATACTGCGGCCATGTCCGATTTTTTCTGGTCAAGGTTCCGGAAGAGTGTTCTTTTCTCGTTCTCTCGCTTCTTCTGGAGGCTGTCCAGCAATTTAGTGCCGTTTTCCTTGTACTGGTCAACCAGAAGATCCATCTTATCTTCCTCGCTTGACAGACGAGTGATCAGCTCCTGGCCAGGTGTCAGCAAAAATTCAATTGAGATCTTTAGCATTTACTTACATCGGCAATTCGATGGATGGCTTGTTCAAAGGTCTTGTAATGCGGGCGAACAGCAAGATTCCACGTCTCATTTGGAGCAGAGACTTCCTGGAGTGGCGATCTCGGTGCGTCGCTGGATTGCGATCCATATGAAGTCCCGCTCGTCATGTCACTTGGTGATAACTGCTCGTAGACAGATGCCCGAGTCTTTCTCTCTGCTTGCTTCGCCATACCAATCTTCTGCTGGCCATGGTTAGGCTCGGGCTTCGGACGAGCATGCTCTGGAAATTCTTCGTTTTCATTTGAGCGGATCGCGGCAGCACGGTGACCTCTGGTAACTTGGGTTTCTCGAGGATTGCGTCTTGGTTCCGGTGCATTCTTTGCTCTAGTGTTTTCCTTTGACGCACTGCTCTGAAGCCGGTCGATGAAACCAGAAGACTTCCGGTTCCGCTCGATGAATGGATCTGGCAAGATCCTCTTCTCCTCGACAACTTGTTTAGTGTCGACGTCGGTGTATACACCATGAGCCTCTCCGTGGGTAATGTAACGGCTATTGGGCTCGTTCGGAGAAGATGGACGTGCTTTTGGCTTGCCTCCCAGAGAAATCTTTGGGCCAAAGATCTGCGATGCTCTTCTTGGTCGAGTAATTTCCTGTTCAAAAACTGCTGTGAGAGCCTCTACCGTAGCCATCGAGTCTTGGGGCATGCCGTGAAATTCAGCGTCAGCCAATCGTTCTTTCAGCTTGCCGAAATGATCAATGGGACTTTCACCAGCGATTGGACTGCCATTACGGTCGACCCGAGATGTTTGTGAACTTGGCCGCGAAGCGAGTCTTTGACGACCTTGCTTTGATTTCACGGCGCGTAGCGGAGGGCTGCTGTTGGGTTCTGATGCAAGGTAGTCATTAGACTCAACAAACACTGGACTGCTGTTCTGCTTTTTCTTCGGAGGGCTGGCGGCTTCAGCCAAATTGGCCTTTTCGCGCTTTCTCTTGCGATTTGCGACCTGGGTCTCGGCTGGACTGGCTTCTTCGTGAGCCTCCACCGCTGAAGGGCTGTTCTTGGATTTGGCCGCGCTTGCGACTCCTTGATTCCGGGGGCCTTGTCTACCGAAGTTAATGATCTGGGGCTTCCGACTCGGGTCCTTACTGGCTGCAGAGAGTTCCGGGCCAGCTTTCTTCAATTCAGATTGCTGCTTTGTAGCCTTGAGCGCTAGACGAGGACTCTTGCGCGTTGGAGAAGCAGAGCTCGTCTTAGACTTTCTGGAGGCTCTTGCCGTAGTTTTTGCAACTGCAGCCTTGGCTGGGAGAACAATTTGGGGGTCTTGCTCATGAATTTCTGTGTCTTCTCCAGCTCGACGTCGCTTCATGGTAACCAGCTTCTCTGGGGTTGGTTTGCGCTTCTTCGAAACATTTACAACATCGACCTGGCGGACTTCTTCACTCACCACGATCTGATCCCCAACGATAATGTCTTCTCCGTTGTTCAGTACAGTTTCAAACGTGTCCGAGGCTTTCGCTGCCAATTTCGGCTTTGAGACGTTGAGGACTTTCGTTGCGACTTGAGTCTTCAGTTGAGTCTCGATAGTCTCTTGGATAATCGGTGGTGAAGGGACCTCGGGAGAATTATCGATTGGAACAGCAGCTGTCTCTGGGTGAGGCGTGTCCGGGTCGCCTGGAAGCAACGCAGGCAGAGATGGGACGACGGAAGTATCAAAGTTTAGTGCTGATGGTGCACCGTCATGGTCAGAAAATGATGGGTCCCGACCGAGACCTTCTTCATTTCCCTGATGCTCGGAGATTCCGGCTTGATCATCCTCCTCGGTAGCATTCTGTGCCGGGCGAGACTCTTCACGTCGGGCATTGAGACTGTTAGGGTTTCTTGGATTCGCAAGCTGAGGCTCATCTCGTTCGGGGTCACTGTCTAGACACCCAAAAGTCTGACCTAATTTACTCGCCATGTCAATGGCAGAGTTCTTTGGAGCAGGCTCTGAAGATGGATTTGCTTTCTTGGGGACGTCAGAGACTTGGATCCCGTTCTTGGTCACCATCGTAGGACTGACGCCGTCGGAACTTTGATTCTGCTGGACGACTGGAGACTTGTCATGCGCCAATCCTAGCGAACGAGCAACCTCAGCTTGCAATTCGAAGATGTCCTTGACGTTGTCAGAAGACTGCGGTTTGAAATCGGCAGCAACCTTCTCAGACAATTTTGTTGGTATGAATGTGGCAGTGGTCTGCTTGTCATCAACAGCCTTCAGCTTCACCGTGATCGGAGACAGATTCTCGAACTCGTCATCATCGTAGCTGTCATCTGCACCTTGCATCCTGTCCTTTGCCTTCGAAGCAGCAGCCCGTCGACTCTGTCTAGTCACTTGTAAAGCTGCAGGGGCCGATTGTCTCTTCTTGGCATCAGCTTTGGTCGAAATTATAGGCTTAGTGGCCTTGGGTCCCGCTTTCGACTTTTCTTTCGCTAAGCTCTTGGATACTTTGCCCCTGACTTCCACGACCTTGTCATCTTTGCCATTGGAAATATTGTCTGCTGGCTTGGGAAGTCCATAACGTTTTCGAACTGGCGCAGGAGAATCGTCCGCAATAGCCACCTTTGTCTTGGATTGGCTTCCGCTTGGTTTAGTGATGGCTTTTGGAGGCTTAGCAGTTGATTTACTCTTCGACACTTTCGGAGTTGAGGCATCGTTAACATCCGGGCTGGTGATAAGATTGTCTGAGAAGTCATATGCTAGGTTGGTTGTACGCATTTCAACCGCTGTCTTCGAGCTGGCGACACCTGGTATGGCGACTTTCTTGGCGGCTGCTGGTTGTTGTGCCTTGGTAGCTGAAGGAACGGGCTTCTTAACAACTGGCACAGTTTTGGTTTGCGCCTTTGCGTTCGTGTTCTTCTTCTCTGTAATCATAGCAGATGCGGTGCCGGTGAGCTTCTTGACGGCAGCATTCGTAGTAGTCTTTGCTTGCGTCAAGCTTTTGTTCTGACTGTTTCCCTTGTTGTCTTTTGGTGGCTTCGCATTGGCAATTTGGGAGTTGGGTTTTGCAATCGCCATTTGGCTGTCAAGGCTATGGCGTCCAGGAACGATGGGAGGCTTGGCTTTCGGCTTCACACCTTTATGGCCACGTGTAATTGCCGGCTTGGGCATCGACTTACTTGATTCGACTTCAGGACTGAGCTCCTTAGTCTGAGTCTTAGACTTCTGGGGGCTGGCGCTGTAGAGGTTCTCGTCGTCTTCAACTTCTTCTCGCTCGATCTTCGAGCCCTGGCGATCCTCATGATCGTGCTGTGAATTGACGCGAGATTCAAGATCTGCCTGTGATACAGATGCTTGGCTTTGCGAGAGCTCATTACTGTTGCCCAGTTCTTGAATCTGGCGTCGAGATCCCTGGTCGCCGGAGAGCTCGTTGCTACTACCCAGATCCTGGAATTGGCGTCGAGATTCCTGAGTTCTTGCTTGACTCTCACCGAGATCGACGCCGCTTCGCTTCGTTGTTTGCGTGCAGGCCAAGCTGCCATTCTCAGGCTGGGAAATCTCAATATCGCCTTGAACCTCGTGAATGACGCTTCGAAAGTTTTCAATGCTCCCTAAGACCATCGAGAATGCCACCATGCTGAGTTGTAATGCCTTGGCGTCAAGGAAGCAGGGAGACTCGTCATCAGCCATGTTATACTCTCTCAAATCGAGCGTGATCCTCAGAGACTCTATTTGAGATGTATTATCCGATACAAATGTCATCTTCTTGATTAACGAAAGGGGGACATCGAGAACGGTGTCGAAATGGGCATCGCGAGATCTTGCTAGGAAGCTCAACTGTGCTCCATCCATAAACAGAACAGCATTGTGGTGTCTCGGCCCAAGCTGATCACCCGGCGTCTAATATCGGAGAGTGAGTTTCGAATCCCAGTATGCCTGATATTTGAGTTTATGGAGTAATCTTACCAGCATTATCTTGGTCGCGAAGAACAGATATCCCATACTATTTGCTTGTCAGATAAGTTCGTCAGTATTGAAGGGCCTAACACACTCCTCTACAGCTTTGATCGACGAGTTATTTAGAACGTCGTCTATATACTTCTGAAATTGGACAACCCATCCAGCAGTAGCTTGGCTGGAAGTAGGGAATCGGGCATAGACATCCTCGTCGTAGTGTTGAGGGAACATAGCGTCCACCGGTGTATCCTTCTCGATCATAAGTCGCACAAGCTGAGCGTAGATGACCTTTAGGATTTCATCTGACTCTTCAAACACTTGGCGCCCAATACTTCGTCTATCCATGGTGTGTTAGTGCTTTACTGCGGTTATTGAGACAGTACTGACCTTGAGTCCTCTGGAGCTGATTCCAATTTTGAATGATTGCTATCACAATCCATGATCAGCTGGATACAGAGCAGGCCCGCCTTGGAGCTAGTCAGCGTTTTTGCTTGGGGATTATCTGGAAGTATTCGAAAGCCTACCCATCGTCGCATGCCAAAGTCATTTCCAGGGTCGACGAAGTAGTTCAGTAGCGGTACAAGGCAATGCGTTCCGATGATGTCCTTCTTCTTGTCTAACTTGTCGTGGTCCTCGGGATCTTGCGCGTCGTGGAACAGTGAAGCCTATTTATTGTCAGTTTATGATCGAAGCAAGACAATCGAAACGACTCACTGCCAATAAATGGAGACCACGCTCGGCTTCTTTGCACGCCTCTATATGTAGGATGATTTTGAGTATGGAGGAAAAGGCTTCGGCGTTTAAACGACTGTAGAGGCTGCCATCATCGTTGTTGAGCATTTCCACGAAGTCGTCGACGACAGGTTGATCAATCAGCATTTGTTTGGCACGGCAGGCGTTGATGACGCCATTGACGGCTTTGAGAAGTGCAGGTGGAACGCTGTAGCGACATGAGTTTGAGCTCACCAAAGTCACTAGTAGACTTACGCAATTACTCCCGTTGCACCCTTGACTTTGTCCAAGTGGGCGGAGAGCTTCCGAATGACCGCTTGTATGTTATCCTCTTGGGATGCTGCCGCGGCAGGCTTACGTCCTCGTTTGGGGGGCATTGTGGTGTGTCTTGTGAGAAGATAGGAACTTAGGTCAACACACGATTACTGGAGATTGCGAAGCGGACGCGCAGGCAGAACGGAGCGACGCGCCAGGCGGTGCTCAACAACGCAGTGTGCTGCTTTCGATCGACGTAGTGTCAGCGAGATCAAAAGACTATTTGATCTACATCGAGCCGCACTTGTTAGCTTCGTACATAAGATGAAAGGTAGTGGCAAGAAGTTCGGACGAAATTGCCACTTCCACCGCTGCTGAAAGGGATATCGAACCAAGCTCACTCGATGCTGGACATCATTCAATGTGCCATGCGACACACTGAGAAGGAGTGAAGTCGTATGTAGGCTGCAGTGCAGAGGTGAATGTGTGCGAAGGTGAGGGTGGAACACAGGCTGAACGCTGGAGGAGCGCTGATTAGGTTGAGTTCAGAATCGAGACTTACCCTTTTTCGTGATACAAGATCAAGACGAAGCCTGGTATTGGAGGCGAGCCGCGCGCTCAGGGTTGTCTAACCATCAGAGTCTTGCTTGACCTGATTGTTGCTTAAAAATGACAATGGAAGTCTGGAATGGAGAGAACAAGACTGCCAGTCAGGAAGTACCTACACTCTTACATCTAGCCTCGTGCAGCACCAGTAAGCGAGCGAATGGCCCCTGCTCCAGTCTAAACAGGAAGGAACATCCCTAGGTAAGATAACAGAGCTCGAGACGACAGGAAGAATATCTTCTCTTCAACAGCCACTACCTAGGTAGGCAGGAGCGACTGGTGAGCGCATCGACCAAAATATCCATAGCACGTGACGCATCCGTTTTCTATACTTACCTTGGTAACTCCGCTTTCATACCGAATTCCGGGCTTCACCAGCACGCTCTGATCGATCTGAATGGCACACCAATACATTATTAGCCCGAGTTATATAGATGCCCTACAGAAGCAACCATGAAATGAAATTGGGCTGGAGAAGTCATTCTTGGCCTGTTTACACGATCTCAAGCGAGTTGAGACAAGCAGGACACGATCGTGCACCTAGGGTCATGTTTGGCTGTCTCCAGTACAAGTCATCTCTCCCAAGCGTTGGATAGAGAGAGTTGTGGACACTGTTCAGCTGATAGACTGGTCCCCGAGTGCTGAAGCAACTGTCATCTTATTTTGTGCTCAAGTTTCTGATTTAGCCTCAAGGGGAGGATACGCACGCAGAGAAAATCATTGAGAAGTCTCTAAATTCACAGATCCGTGGTTAGATCACCATATGCGGGGCTGAATTTATCACATTGTCACATGGCCAGCTCAAGGAATGACACTTGATCGACCTGTGAGAAATTAAATTCCACCATTAGGATTCTGTCAAGACTTGAGCATGAATCCTCAAGAAATGTACGAATGCCAGTCGGGTGACAGAGCACACAAGCACTGTTGACTATGGAAAGAAAACGACCGTGAGAGAACGGTCGATCTTCAGCGAAAGTCCGATCTCAGACGCTGGGGATCGACCTCAAAAGTCGAATCAAACAGCAAATAAACAGTGCTGACCGTGGAAGACACAAAAGCATAAAGTTAACAGATGGCAGATTGGGCAGAAGAGGTTGAAATCTAAATGGAAAACAATAATGGCCTAGCGACGTAGGTGGCTGGTTTTGAACCACATCTAGAGACTCACGACGGTTCGGACACTTTCAAAGGCTCCATTATTATCATATGGTCAAAATCCACGAAGACGTGTCTATGCCTAGCCGCTTCGCGTGCGCAGCACACGAGACTGTACTCCCGGGCATTGAGCCATGTATCCCCCTCTAAAGGTCCTTAATTCCGTCTGATCGGTCTGAAATACCGAGCAGCATCCTGCTGCAACTTCTCTCTGCCTAAACTCTGCAGTACCACTACCGGAGAGCGACGATATCCCAGCCCAGCTTCATCAAGCGTCCAATAAAGTGATCTCTTCACAACAGTGGTGATACTGGCTAAGGAACGATCTAGCTGTACTAGCGTTGAAGGTGTGGCCGGCTTGTTCAGCTTTATTCTCCATAACTCTCGGATAACATCATTTGAATCAAAATATGCAGCAAGATTCAGTATATTCCTCGCTCGAGGTGTTAGTATACTCGAATCGGCTCCGAGTTCGATCAAGCAGCGGAATGCTCGAGAAGAATTGTGAATTGCCGCTGCTTGCAGAGGCGTTCCATATGTAGATCGTGTCTCGATATCAACTCCGTGGTGGGCCAGCGAAGAAATAACCTGGTCCGAATCTGCAATTACCGCCATGGTCATGGAATGGTGCCACATGGCGTTTACAAGCTGGCCCGGGACACCTTCGCCGACGGCAGACAGTTCTTCGTCATATATCTCCTCTAGTTGCCCCGGAACGTGAACATCGGCGTTTGCCCCACGACTCAAGAGCCCCAAGATCGTTTCCATATATGGATAGCTGTCTCTACGATACCGCCCATACGGGCTCTTCAAGAGTCCAATTGCCAAGATAAGCGGCGTCCCATGTTTGGTTGACACTGCGTCTATATGTGCCCCGGAGTCGAGCAAAATTTGGATTGTTTCGATGTCTCCTGCCCAGCATGAAGCATGTAATGCCGTACCAAATTGGCAATACGGGATCTCGCAAATATTGGGATTAGCACCTGCTTCGAGGAGTAGTTTGACTGTCGACTTTCTTCCAAAGGAACACGCAGTGTAAAGCCAAAGCCCCAAGTTACATCTATCAACACCCTGGTCTTTGACAGGCATACCGGCTAGAAGCGTTTGAAGGATGCTGTCGATTCCGAGCACGGATGCCAGAAGCGGCGGAGAGATGCAGTCAAGCCTGATCATGGAGGTAAAATCAGTTGGCTGCATGAGAATTTCATAGCTTGTCAACTTGCTGAAATATCTCCAAGCAACCCAGCTATATGATTTGTGGGTGAAGAATAGCGTTAATAAAAAGAAGAGATTCTCTGGGATGTTGCCTTTACGAAGAATTTCCAAATGCGTCGTCAGACAACAGGCCGCGTAATCAATGAATGGAAAGCTCTCATATACCAATGCATCGAGGATCTCAGAAGCATTCTCTTCGAACTGCACACACGCGCTATTGCCGGCCCACTCCAGATATGCAATACACAGTGCGAGAATATTTTGTGGGGCATGGAGATGATGAATGTGGAATTGTGATGCCTGGCCAAGCCCAATTCGATCTGAGGAAAGGTATTCCAGTACTGAAAAATGGGCAAGCCTTAAGGAGCAATGCTTATAATATTTAGGTCTCTTGCTGCGGATTTCGGTCCCACCTTCGTAGTTTTCGATTTTGAATCTTCTATCCAGGTGGAATCCTAGATCAGGAGCATTAAAGGCGACCAAACCGGCCGGAAGGATTTCCAGCACTGCTTTGCTGTCTAGCAAACGCTCCGAGGTAGAGACAAATGGCTGTGTTGTAACGTCGATGATCATGGCTTCGGCAACTTCGTCCAGTGATGGTGGACTAGCTCCATAGCACAACAATTCCAGGGCAGCACGCGCTCGACGTTGATCACCTGCATCAATAGCAAGTAGCATTCTTTCGTAGCAATCGCCGAGGGTCTTGGGAAGATATTTTACTTCCGCTCTTATGCTAGCTTCACTTCTGAGCTTCGCAAGTGCATCTAGTTGCAAAGCCACCAGGCGAAACCTAAACAAGTCAATAAATAAAACACATACAAGCAGAATACTTACATCCCATCCGCCTTGGACACTAACATATTCTTAACGTAAGACTTTAGCTCGGATTTCCATCTTAAAAATGGCGGGTTGCAAGCCGATGGTCCAGATAATCAGCAATGTCGTGATCGAGCCCTTGACCTTGTGCAGTAACTGCTTCGCAGGAATATTCGTTCTTCACTGAGTCGACAAAATCCACAATATCAACTTCGCGTCGAATGCTGAGGAGAAGATGGACCTCAGGCACCTGCCATGACAAGACCGTAGTAATAACTTCAAGAAGCCTCGTCCTTTCCCCTTCGGAATTGGAGCACTCGTCGATAGCATCGATCACCAGGTATACAGCTCGTAAACCATGCAATAGAACTCTCAATATCTCCACTAATTGTGCGGTGGTGGGTCGTTGCTGACCTTGATTTGTGCTTTCAAAAGCAGCTTTTAGCTCATCAGGAATGTCTCGGTGATTGCTGAATAGATCTTTCGCTAGTGAGCACAACATATTTCGAACAGATTGCTTGCCCGCGTCTGCAAAGGTAAAATACCAGTACCCTACTACGGCTTGGGGATCGCTCAGGCACACCGTTCGCAAATGCTCTATTACCGTAGAACTGTGCAAGTTAGCTGTGAAACGCCGTTGAGCAACTTGGCCTACTGACTAACCAGAGAATAGACTTGCCAGCGCCAGCTAACGAGACGATGTAAGCAAGATGTTCGTCTTGGAGGGCACAAACACTTGCCACCCCCATTGAGCCAGATGACCGAATTATCGGAGGAAATCCATTGTGTAATCGTCTTCCCGGATGTAAACCACTATGCAAGATGTGATTAGCATACCATTTAGTAGAGTTCGCTGTAGCAGCAGCTGGACATACCTGGCCTGTCGATGCTTGGTGCTTTTCTCGTGCAATGTTATGCTCCTCCGAAGGATCAGGGACCCCTCGAGCCAACCAGCTAAGGATCGTCTGACGCTCTCCGCAGTGCTGAACGGCTCGCAGGTCGGCTCTGATGCCGTCCAGGATATCGAAGCTTACGGACGTCGAGGTCCTGGTATGTACTTAGTGATACTACTCGGTACCTGGGGTGTGTTCATTCCGGAGATGCGAAACTTACAGGTTCTCCACGGACAAGCCAAGAACAAGGGCATTTTGGTGCTTCTCAATGCCTGCAACCATCTTCTGGAGGTCTCCCTTCTGAATTGGCCATTTCAATGCAGTCTTCCGTCTCTTAACCCTCTCGTTCCCTCCAACGTCACTGCTCAACTTTGCAACAAGGCCCTTCAGTTCCTCGCGAAGAAGCGGCAGAGGTCCTCCACTGTCCACAAGCAGAGCCGAGAACATCTTTGACCCCTCATATTGCTTGCTGAGGTCTGTTATGCCAGACAGGATCATCTGGAGATAGCTCACACAATGGTACAGGCGCTGGATTTCCGCACGAGCATCCCGAGCGCTTTCGTAGTAATCTTTGAGCAAGGACGCGATGGAGGCAGTAATCTGAATGACCGCGATCATGCTCGCCGCAGCGCCGAGGCCCTCCATCGTGATACGTGGTGCTGACCGACCAGCAAGAAGTATGGGAGGAACAGTTGCGGAATGGGAATGAAGTAGAAGAACGAAGTTATGTTGAGTCAACCGGGGACGACACGGAAAGTTTTGGGACACGGGCGGTACGTTCTTGCTGCAAGCACAGGAGGCAAGGCAGACTGCTCAGCCTGACAATGTGCGCCACCCCCTTTTCAGTTAGAGAACAAAATCGTGCCCCTTATACCTGGTCATAATCTTGCTTGCATACAGTAGTGCGGCTGGCAGCTCTGGCATCGGGCGTTGTAATCAAACATCCTTGTCTGCATGTCGTCCATGAAGTAATGTCAGCCTCGATCCAACAAGACTGTGTTATCAGATACATACTGTATACGACCTCCAGAACGACCCGGACAGGGTGCAACACTACTTTTTCAGTAATGACGAGATGCGCAATGGCCTCGAGAAATATTGTTTGTTTTGTATTCCGCATAATTAGAATCTCTACTCTAACACAAACAGCAACGGTATCCACAACTAAACTCCCTTCTCATTTTGGCTCTCGATTCAACCAGAACAAACAAAATTAATCACCAATGCCCTAGAACGCCTAAAATGACACATCCACGTAAATGACCGGACCTTTCCCCATCCCCATACCAAGAACACATAAATCATCTACTCCATCTCATACTCAGCATCACGAGCCATGTGTGCAGCTTCGGAGACTATGAAGATAAGTCGTGTGCCGTTACCAGCAGTCTGCCAAATCTGTGGTTCATACTTAGCAGTGAACCTAATAATGAGCATCGGGGAACACTTACGTCCAGAGCAGTATACTCCATGACTGCGGTCTGCCACTGATCAAGCGTGAAGCCCTTTGCAATAACTCTGCCCTCGACCTTCTTCATGCTGAGCTCCATTCCGAGTTCGTCATCACCCTCCTCTGCATCGTCGGGTCTGCACTGCCCACTCTCGGCAAGAGCACGAACCATGTTGTAAATCCTGGAGCTGGTGCTCATGTCTTTTCCGTAACCACCTTGGTCCTGGTAAAGAGACTCCTTGCTAGCTTCGATTAATCGCAGAGCTTCGTCAACATCATCCTGAACAACTTCTTCACTGAAACGAAGACGGGCGAGTGCTTGGGCGAGACGGAGTATACCAAGGAGCGTACGTGGAGATGTGTGGGTGAACTGCTTCTTGTTCTTTTCGTCCCGAGATTGCTGGTCACGCATCTTGACGTATGCCTTTACCATGTATTCCGAGACTGGTGTGGGTACAACTGGTCGGAAAGTCCTGGCTTGGGCAACATATTGGCGAACTTCGTGCGGAGTAAAGACCACGCCATCAGTATCTGGATGCTTGTTGTTCATATGAACGAAGGTGACGTGACGAGCAAGGAGAGCATCCGTATCCCTTGTAGGAGTATCGAGAATGAGGAAGAGGACGTCGAAACGAGAAAGGAGAGCAGCTGGGAGATTGATGTTCTCGACTGGGGAGATGCGTGGATTGTAGCGACCATAAAGAGGATTTGCAGCTGCGAGAATGGACGTCCGGGCATTGAGAGTTGTTGATATTCCAGCTTTGGAGATGGAAATCGTTTGCTGTTCCATGACTTCGTGAATAGCAGTTCTATCACTGTCGTCCATCTTGTCGAACTCGTCAATACAGCAGATACCGTTGTCTGCCAATACCAAAGCACCACCTTCCAAGATCATCTCATCAGTAACAGGATCTTTCATGACAGCTGCGGTCAGACCGACACCACTCGACCCTCGGCCGGTTGTGTATACTCCACGAGGAGCAACCTTGGTGATATACTTGAGCAATTGGGATTTCGCCACACCAGGGTCACCCATCAAGCAAATGTTGATGTCTCCCCTGATTCGCATACCATCACCCATAGCTTTCGTCACACCTCCAACGAGCAACAGCAAGAGAGCTTTCTTGACATCCAGATGACCGTATATTTCGGGGGCGATAGACTTCGCCAGGTACTCGTAAACATGGCCAGATGCTCGGTATTGCTCGATTCGCTTAAAAACACGATTGTCTACAGCCAAATCCTCGTAGGCCTTCTTGTGTTGGGTAACGTGCTGGGCTTCGAGGAATGTATCGGTAAGAAGACCGGCTCTGATGGCCTTAAACCCGGTGTAGGGAGTTGGCAAGAAGATACCAGCGATATCTACCACATCTCCCGGGTTGATTCGGCGAACCAAGGCTCCATGGCAGAGAACTGTCAACATTCTTGGAATATGGCCAACTGGAACCTGTTCAGCCATCTCCTGGATCTTGACCTCTTGGAATGGCTGGAACTTCGAGGCACGCGTAGAGTGGTGCAGCTGTCCTTTGGTTTGATTTGTCTGACAATCTTGCGAAGGGCATTCAACCAATGGACCGAATGTCTTCGTTCCAACTGGCTGGAAAATTTCGCATCCGCAACGGTCGCACGTATATGCGTTGACCTCCACAGTTGGCTTCACATCGGAGACTCTTGTTGTGATTCCTCGTACAGTGATTAAATGACCAAGGTGCTCTCCGCGAACTTGTCTTACTGCCAGTGCTTTCAAAGGCTCGCCATTGTTCATTCTTGGCTTGAAGTTCAGCGTATATCGCCGAGTCAACTCTGCTGGGAAAAGTTCTGGCTCAAGAATGGTCTCTGGTTGGTCTGCCGCAGCTCGTTGAAGTGCGTTGTTTCGTGCCGTTCGTTGGGCCATGAGAACGTCCAGGACATCATCTTTATAGCTGCGCATAATTAGCAAGATTTCCTTCAACTGTTGTGGTGTGTCATACTTGATTTCTCGTGTTGGATCGGGCATGACTTTGTCAACCGCCTTCGACAAAATATCCAGGTAATGCTTCGCATTGACTTCGATCGAGGCGACCAAGTTCAAAGGGGTTCCACTCTCTTCTAGGACTTGATCGTACTGTTTAGAGTTAGATTTGCTCTTTATGTCGGTAAAGCTTCCATACCTGCGCCAGATCATCTAGATCAATTGTGATTTCGTCTTCGTAACGATCTGCGACCTTCTGGAGGACTTCCATATACTTCAGCTTGGGGGCTTTTGTCTGCGCCCTCGTCCGTCTCCGCGAGTTCTGTCCTTCCTCGTCATCGTCATCCATGAAATCGTAGTCGTCACTGAAATCATCCTCGTCGATATTCATATCATGTAGAGCGCCTGCAAGCTCAGACTTTGGGGAAGTCTTGAATGTGGAGAGGAAGTCCTCGAAAGCGACTGATACATGTCAGCACAATGCGCAAAAGTCATTTGTGAGCTTTGCATACGCTGATGCTCCTCATAATTAACAGGCGACCTGAAGGTAAGGAGCGACATCTTGCGCGATCCCCCTTAACTTGGTAAAACAATCTAGCTTTTGGCACTGAAAGTGTCAATTGACTGATTGGAAGCTGGCGGCGATTTCGATATGATTTTTGCGCAGTGAAAGTGAATGTGATTGAGCTGCGTGGTGTTGATGTTCTGGTAACGAGGGGTCCGTCGCAAGATACAAATTAGATAGGAGAAGAGGCTGGGAAGAGGAGCGCAAGGCAAGGCAAGGCGTGTTTCTCTTTACGCGAAAACGCGGTCGCGTCCTGTAACTCAACACGGCTAGGTAGACCTAGCAGGCGCTTTCAGAACCCTGTTTGAGTGGCAGATCTGCCGAATCTTACTAAATACACCTCTCTATCGCTATTCGCATCCTCAGCCGGGCCGAGGCATATGATCATCCAAAGCAAAGCTCACGTCTCTCAAGCTTCACAACAGTCCTTCTGACAGTTGCGCACTATTCTCTTCATCATGGCTCCGGATACACGAAGGCGAGGCAGCCAGGCGACTTCTGCAGAAATATCTCTTATTCATCTGAAGAACTGCTTGGTCAATCTACCTTCGTCTCTCTCCTCTCTGCTGGTCAATGTCAACACAGTAAGTCGTGCAATCCACCTTCTGCAACTCTTGCTGAACTCCGTGCCTCTCTCAGCCAGCCCAAAATGTTATTATAGAATTGAACTACCGAATACCTCAACCTGCAGGTTCCTCGCAGACCAATGGCGCGCCAACTGCAAGGTCCATATTCGTGGGATGGACCGGAATGCAAAGCAAGCGCAAACTTGCACCTATTGTAAGCCGAGATGGTATCAGTGGCACACGAGGGAACACGTCTGGCCGAGAGCAAGAAGTGTCTCTGGTCGAGATTGATGCGACCTTTGCGCGGAGCCTGGGAATATCAGACGGGCAGAAAGTCACTGCTAGCATACATGTTGACCCTCCCGTTGCCCACACGATCAACATCGAACCCCTCACAGCAGAAGATTGGGAAATAATAGAACTTCATGCGAACTTCCTAGAATTGAATCTGGTCTCCCAGATACGAGCACTGCCAAACCCAAATTACGCCCCCTCAAGTGGACCCAAACCCCCGCCACATCCCCTCACTCTCCACCTCTCGCCTACCTCAACTGCCAACATTATTATTACATCTCTCGTCCCAGAACCCCCGTCTACATCACCATTTGCCAAACTTTCTCCGGATGCTGAAGTCATCGTTGCGCCGAAGACAAGATCCAAACCATCTCGAGCATCTGGCGAAAATCGTAGTGTCACATCGAGGAAGAGTGCAGGCGCGAGAAGTGGTGCTAGTACCGTGCGAAGGAGAAGTGCCCGTGATGAGGTTCGCCCTGCTATATTCTTACGAGGTCTCGATCGAAGTGTGTGTGGAGAATGGTTCGACGACAACAAAGATGCAAAAGACCAGGGCTTGAAGGTCTGGGTAGACAGAGACATGTTGCTTTCAAAAGCCTTGAAGGGTGTTACATGGGCATGTGTCACAGTGGTAAAGCCACCGAGTCTACTGGCCCCCGTTGACCCTCAAAAACAACAGCAGGAAATTGATAGCCTAGGAGAAGCTGGGAAGATTGCTACGAAAGTCGTTGCCAGAATTGTGGCATGGGACGATCCTCCAGACAGTCAACATATTGCCCTATCATCAGATCTCTGTGCTGCAATGGCTTCTGAAGGCATTGTTGGTGGGGTGGTCAAGCTAGAGCCTGCGCCTCAGCAAAGCTCAAAGAATGCACCCGCTGCTCCTAAGGACTCATCTCAACCCGCACCGAAATCTGGAAGTCAAGTTGTGAAAATATATCCGTTCTCCACCGGAAGTGGAAAGTCTAGTGAAGGCTTAAAATTTGGCGGAGAGTCGAAAGCAGAGCGCGAAGAAGCTAGCCGACGGATCATGAAGATGTACGGCTCGGAAGGTTCCCAAGATGCATTACTCGACGGTCCGATTACTGATGGGTCTGTGCTTGGAAAGCCTAAGAATTCTGAAGTATCAGGCTGGGAAGGTGGCATTCTTCGATTTGATCACACCCCTCCAGAGACTGGAAAGCCAACATGCAATTGGTTTCTTGGCTCCGAAAAGAAGTTCACTGTGGAGGTCCAAGCTGCAGTTCCAAGACCTGCATCAATCTCTAAGGCCAGCATGATCGGAGAGCCACTTCCCATTCAGGCCCCTGTCTTAGTGGGCATCGACAGCTTGATTGAACAGCTGCAGACTCATCTCTCACATATGTCCTCTGTGCTTCTCACCGGCGCCCTGGGATCTGGGAAAAGCAGTGTAGCCCAGCTACTTGCGCATCGCTTACGATCTGAGACTCTTTTCCATACGACGTATTTTTCGTGCCGGCAAATGGTCACAGACGAGACCAGGATATCAACCATCAAAGAAACATTTACTCGCATCTTCATGGGCGCCGCTTGGGGAGCTCGTCTCGGCGGCAAGGCTTTGGTGATATTGGACGATTTAGACAAGCTCTGTCCTGTCGAAACAGAATTGGAAGTTGGAAGTGAGAATGGTCGTAGTCGCCAAATAAGTGAGGGAGTGTGTGCTGTCGTCAAGCAGTATTGCGGGCGAGATAGTGGTGTCGTCCTACTAGCCACAGCTCAAGCGAAGGAGTCGCTCCACAACGTCATTGTTGGAGGCCATGTCGTCCGTGAGATCGTCGGGCTGAAGGCGCCAAATAAAGAAGGGCGAAGGAGAGTGGTCGAAATGGTAGTCAAGCAGAATGTGTCTGAAGAAAACCCAGTTGAGAGACGGAAGAGCCTGGGAAGCCGGCCAACAACAGCAAATGGTAGTGCTGGCGAAGATGAAGATGGGGCTTGGATGGATAGCTCCAGTGCAGCAAGTCGTCCCCATTCATCAGGCAAAACTGATGGTTTCACGATTTCCCCGGACCTTGACTTTCTCGATCTTGCAGGTGAGACTGACGGATATATGCCCGGAGATTTGGTTCTGCTCGTTGCGCGAGCTCGCAGCGAAGCTTTGATACGGTCTGTATCTCAGTCTTCCAAAATCACCGAAAGCGTGGGAGTTCAACTCAGTCGCGAAGACTTTGACAGTGCTTTGAAGGGGTTCACTCCTGCTTCACTTCGCAATGTAACACTTCAGACTAGTACGACTACCTTCGCCTCCATCGGCGGCCTGCACACAACTCGGAAGATCCTCCTGGAGACCCTTCAGTACCCCACAACATACGCACCGATATTCGCACAATGTCCTCTTCGTCTACGTTCCGGACTGCTACTCTATGGCTATCCCGGATGTGGCAAAACACTACTCGCATCAGCCGTTGCAGGCGAATGTGGATTGAACTTCATATCAGTCAAAGGACCCGAGATTCTCAACAAGTATATTGGTGCTTCGGAGAAGTCAGTTCGTGACTTGTTTGACCGAGCTGAAGCTGCTCGCCCATGTGTTCTGTTCTTCGACGAGTTCGACTCAATCGCCCCTAAGCGAGGGCACGACTCCACTGGTGTCACAGATCGTGTAGTCAACCAGCTTCTCACACAAATGGATGGCGCAGAAGGACTATCGGGTGTCTACGTCCTCGCCGCTACCTCTCGACCAGATCTCATCGACCCCGCCCTCCTTCGTCCCGGCCGTCTTGACAAGTCTTTAATCTGCGACCTTCCCGACCGCGAAGACCGTATCGACATCCTCCGCGCACTCGGCACAAAATTAAAACTGAATTCCGAAGTCCTCGACAACCTTCCCGAAATCGCCAGCCGCACTGACGGCTATTCCGGAGCAGATCTACAAGCTCTAGTTTACAACGCGCATCTTGAAGCCATCCACGACGTCCTCGGCGATCAAGACCACGCCGAGATCTCGGGCAGCAAACGTACAAACGGCACTTCTTCATCTGGTCCCAAGAATTTCATCCAATTCCGCTATGGTGAGGAAGAAGACCGCCTCGAGAACGAAGCTCGTTCCAAAGCCGGACACAATAAATCCAAAGTCCTAGCCGAACGCGCAGCTATCTCCCTCAAGCTCGCAGAGATCAAGAACGCGAAGAAGCGCGCAAAGATGGGCAGGAGAGGTGACGCTGGGGAAGCAGATAGCGGAGCAGCGAAGGAGGAGAAGGAACAACAGGAAGTAGTCATTGGGTGGAAGCACGTGGAAGCTAGTCTGAAGAGTACGAGAGCTAGTATCAGTGTGCAGGAGAGGGGACGCTTGGAGACAATTTATAGGGAATTTGTGGTGGGCAGGAATGGGGAAATGAAGAGTGGTGAGGGGAATAGAGAAGTAGGTGGAAGGACGAGCTTGATGTGATTGATACCTTTATTGTGTATTTCAGTCTAGGTCAAGATAATAGCTATTACAATTTATCTTGCCGCTACCTAGCCACAATTTACCTACATAAATGGATCCCCAGCCCTCATCAAAGTGATATACAAGACATCTCGCCTGTATCGCCTGCTCTTGATCCACACGGATCTGCGACTCACTTAACTCCGAGGACCTCAGTCACAATGCATATGTTCGCTCTCAGAATATGTTTGGTTCTTATATAATCAGTAAAGTATGTATCATAGCGATGGATGTACGTACAGTTAGTTTTTGATTGTAGTCTCCACTTTATTTCAAAGCGCAATCGCGATTGTACACTCCTTCCGTCCCTATGCGAACCGCAACTTCGCTGCTCTTATCCCCAAGGAAATCCTGGGCGAATTATCATTATATGTCACAAAATAGTATAAAATCTGATGATCAAGTACCTCCCTTCTGTTTAAGTAACAGATGTGATGTTGTATTTTAGTACAGCTGGCAAGAGTCGGTCTCCGCTGTAACAGATCTAGAGTACCCAGGAGATAAGGCCACGGAGGGCAATGACCTGTTTTCATTCCCGAGAGATCAAACAGAACAGTCTAGCCAGGTTATGGTCACCATTAACATCATGTACATGCAAGCTCAGTCATGTAGCTTCTATTCCCAATATCTGTGGCGGATGAGCCTCTAAATTCCGATCTCCGTCCACCCTCCGCCCTCGCAACACTTGAAGATGCAGCAATTTAAAAGTGCACAATGGCTCAACAAATTTTTAAATTCTTCTTAGTACCATAAAGAAGATCGACATCAGCAATTTAAATCCGAACGCACATCCTCCATCACAATGTCAATAACAAAACCCCTCGTATGGCTCATCACGGGCTGCTCCTCAGGCTTCGGCGAATCCCTTGCTTTGATCGCCCTCAGAGCTGGACACAAAGTAATGGCCACATCACGCACTCCCTCACATACTCCAGACCTCGTGACTGAGGTCGAAGCACTAGGTGGTATCTGGCTTCCTCTCGATGTCGCCGCTCCACTAGCCACTCATCAAGCACTCGTCAAAGAAAGTATTGATAAATTCGGGCGCATCGACGTGCTCGTCAATTGTGCTGGAATGGGTGTCGTTGGAGCAGTGGAAGACTTCAGGTACATCCAATTCCTCCATATTGTCTTCCATGCCTCTTTATGTGACGGGGACATGATGCTGACTCGGCGCTTTTAGTAACGACGAAGCCCACCTAGTCATGGAAACCAATTTCTTTGGCGCGCTCAAACTCACACAAGCTGTGATCCCACATATGCGAGCCCAAAGAAGTGGCACAATCGTCAACATCTCCAGTGGAGCTGGTATTGACCCTTTGCCTTCTATGGGAATGTATGCTGCTTCAAAATTCGCACTTGAAGGGCTTTCCGAATGTTGTAAGTGACTGTCAAACAATCAAATATCCTTGTATCCTTTTTCGAAACTTACTCTGTTGAGAGTGTATATCGTTCCATTACTGATACGTTGGTGCCAGTGGTCAAAGAGCTTACACCATTTGGAATCCGCACCTTGATCGTGCAACCAGGAGCCTTCACCACCAACATGATCAATGCCGTCATCGTCACCAAGCAAATCACACCAGCCTACAAAGACACTCAGCTCGGCCAGTTCGTAGGCCTTTTCAATGTACCTCCTTCAGAGCGTACCTTCAAATGCCCAAGCGATGTCAACAAGGGCTGCCAAGGAATCTTTGAAGTCGTCACGGGAACAGGACGAGGCGAAGGCAAAGAAGAGCATCTAAGATTGGTGCTTAGCGAGGATAATTCTAAGAGGACTTTGAAGCAGACTAAGAAAGCCCTGGATGATCAAGAGGCTTTCAGAGATATTTGGGAAAATACTAAGCATGATGGTGGAGAGTTGAAGGGCTTCTCGGCTAAGTAACGTCAACAAAAGATGGCAAGATGTTGTCTGACTAGATTTATTGATCAGAAAGTAGTGGCAATTCACCTTGTCGTCTGATAATGAGATAAGATTTTGAAAAATATGCTTTGGCAGTGGACAGTGAATTTGCCAGAAAGGCTGTTCAAACATGTATCCGTGCTCACCTTTGACTCAACTTCGTGAATTTGCCGAGCCCGACTAAAATAATTTGCACCATCGCGCAACAAAACGTCGACACGTATCTGGTACATTTTTGAATTCTCTAATTCATCTCGCCAATCTTTGATGTCATTTCCGACGAAATAGGTTGAGCTAAAGAATTTCCTATCATTCTTGGGCCTGGTATCAGCCCCAATATTTCAACCCAGATGATGGCCATCAGCTTTTCGACGTCCTTGATCGAGCACCTACCAAGTCTCCGTTAGCTTTCACATTTCACATCGAACTGCATGATCCTGATAACATTCACAATAGATTGAACTGATATATCAAAGACTCGCACATCACTCAAGATACTCAGAGTTTGTTCCCACTCCTTTCCGGGTACTGGAATCCAGGGCTTCTCTTGCGCTTCTTTCTCTCCCTTCAACCCCAGAATATCATAAAAAGGAGCTTCTTCATCTCTCAGCGACCTGTGCTCAAGTGTCAGAGCCATCACTGGCCCTTGGATACCTCGACTTGACTCCCCGCAAGAGGCTGAGCGGACTCACGGATCCGCTTTCATTTACGATCCTACACCACGTACGACTTTTCGCGCGTCACAGATCCTGCACTGCTTCACCCTACGCAGAGGGTTTCACAACACGCAGAATGGGCCAAAATTATTCTCGACGCTACGTCCTTCCTCCTCCTTCTAAGGCCCAACCATCATCCGATATGAACCCTCCGGCAAGAGAGACGCATACTGCCTCACCCGAGATCCTCGACTCCGAACCCGTTCATAAAAAGGTGGCACGAAACATGCTGTCCGAGGATTCTCTGAAAGCTTTGAAGCCCTTTGATGTCGACAAGATCCCAACAGAGCTATGGGGATTGATCTTCGAGTTTGCTCTCTGCGAGGAGTGGAACGGAACGACGCCAGCACTCATCAAGGCCATGAGAGGACACAGACGCTTCTACCCTGAGTGTATTTTGGCTTGGTACAATCAGGAGCGCACCTACATTCTTCACGCGAAGAATCAATGGAGCTTCTTGGATATGCCAGATAACATCCTCGCCACGATTACGAAGGTGAAGATCATCATCGAGTAAGTTTTTCCTACCATCCGCCAGCGGTCGTGTGTACTGCAATGAATTTCGATAATATGAGTAAAAAGTGCTAACGTATACCAGTGACAGCGTCTCCCTCCATCCTCTTCTCAGATGGTCCGACATGAAAGTCGCCGAGGAACGCCTCCCGATGTCCCTACACGACCTGAGCATGACCGCAGCTCTTGCAAAGTCCGTCACATCCGTTACACTCGATTGTCATCCCACTACCAGTAACCTCTTCTTCTACTACCCTTCGAAGTTCGGTATCTTCTTCTCCGGATTCAAGGGTCTCAAGTACGCTGCTGCGACCGCTCCTGTCATGCCCTCGAAGCTTTCCAGCACTGATCCATGGGTCCCGGATGGTTATGTGAGCCCCGACTCGCAGGAAAACAGCATGCAAGCTGGTATCAGGGAGGCGAATTCATTCTTTGGAGTTGTGTCCAAGCTTGATCATGTGTACGCTGATACATATGACGAGCAAGGTGTTAGACAGCCTCGCAAGGAAGAGGATAGAGAGAAATGGGTCTGGATTGCCGAAGAAGGGAAATTCCTGAAAGAAGTCGAATTGCCTGTGAGCCTGCAAATGGAACGCCCGGTACAGAGAGGACAACAGGATGATTGGTCTGAGGATGAATTGTAGTAGATTTGGTGTTTGTCTTTGTCTGTGGCAGGGGTATGGGATGACTGAGGGTCGACATACAGTTTTGCGCATTTTAGGAGGTAGAGGGGATGCTTCGATTGATTTTGTGGTTTGCGCACTTCATGTCTCCGTTTAGAGGCTGTATGAAAATAACATAACCAGAAAGGACAGGCAGAGTATATCTGCTTTTCATGCTCCAGATCCCAATAAATCTTGAATATTCTTTCCGTGCTTTCCCTAGCCCATCGTGTTCGATAAAATGATGGACGGCGATGTAGGCACTACTTCTTGATGAATTGTTTCCCAATCAGAGTCTCTCCCTCGGCTGCTTGCCAAAACCATGCCTCTGAGATACCTAGACCAGTGACTTCGGAAAGTCCTCCTCCTGTTGGCAAGCCATTCAGTCTAGACCGTGCCAAAATCCTCTGCATATTAACCTCAAAGTCTTACGGATGACTATGCCACATCCATATGAGGCAGATTCTTATGTGCACTTCTTGATTGTCAAAGGCTCGATGAAATTCTTCTCTGGCTTCGTCCTCGAAATCGGCGGAGCACACCTTGCCAATCTTCGGCATCAGACTGGAGAAACGACTACTCAGCCCTCGTCACAAATGATCCAAGTTTATCAATTCATGGGCTTTAATGAGATCGCCACCTGTCCCAGCATTATGAATGACCATGCTGAATGTCGTTAGACGGCGACATTCGGGGATGCGCGAGACGAAAGGCGCCACGAATAAATCCTTGTGTATCGAGGAAAGGTCCATGTAAGCTCTTGAACGTTGACCGCTTTGGACAAAGCATTCCTATCGAAGTACCAGCCTAGGACAGGGTTACGGTGCGCAATTCTGCCAAGGTTTTCGCCCACCTCCTGTTATTGTCTACAGAGATTAAGCCCATACTCCAACAAAGCAAATATTCTCAATGGCTGGAACGAACGTCGACTAACATGTATACTTACAATTTCTGAATACTTTCAAGTACTTTAGGCAGCATTGAGCAAAATATGTCAAAGATATCTCTCTTGTACTCGTCCAGAACATACGTACTCGTCTTCTTGAACTCTTCTAGAAACTCCATGTATAGCAGCAATTTATCCGGTCGTAGAGCTCCAAGCAAAGATGGATGCTTCCCAAGGTAGTCACTCTCAGACGCCACATAATTTGACCATACACAATTAGTCGAACTTCCGGCAGGAAGTTTGTGGAGAGTGCAAGTACTCGAGCTGGATCGTGACCAAATCTGGTCAGCGTGGAGATATTCGGGGGTCCTCTCTGACCTATCCATTTTGACGAAGCAGGATGTTCCCTGTTTGCTGCCCGTGGGAAGTTATTGGTGGTGGATTGATCTGATGGATGGCGGCTTCTCTCGCTTTCTTTCTTTTTGACAAGGACAGGACGGTATTTTAATTACCCAGCATGTCACTCGGAGATATTTGGTGTTCCATGCATTCTGCCAGATCGAACTAGCTTGTTTTGGCAAACCTTTTGCTCTGGTCGAGAGCAACAGGAGTTCGTCACTTCTAGCCTGGCTAGCTTGAAGTTGAGGTGGAAAATTCGCCCACACCATTTATTTCTGTGACCGCAACTCATAACACAAAAATAACAATGATATCCCACCACATACTGGAAGAAAGCACCGAGATTCGTGTCTCTGGATCTCCATGTCATTGGCCGTTTAAATCATTGGTGATGAAATTGTAAAGTGCTGGATGTCCAAGGTGATGATTTCCCAAATTAGGCGACTGACACGGTTCCCGTCGACCCAAAAGCGAGCGTTAATATTAGATGCAATAGGTGTTTTTATTCCATCAAGGACTTTTTAGTATAAGTTCTTCTCTTATTGAATCCCTAAATTTTTGCAAACCACAAAGACCCAGGATAAATCTGCTTGGTTCTCCCCTTATGCTCATCCAAGAACTACCTCACTTTTCCCGAAACCCCACGCTCTAAAGTTGAATACTCTTTATCGAAAACTTGCTGCACTCGAATCTTATCCAGCAAGAGTTACACCCATCTAGATGCTAGAAGAACTATCTTTAGGAATTTTGCACTCAGAACTATCAGAAGTGGTTGTGGGTTGTCCAGGTGACTATTGTCCAGTCTAGATCTACCGGTAACCTTGCGGTCAATAACTATAGAGTGATCATACGTCATGGCAAACGGGAGCACGCGACAGTATACACAAATTCCGTTGATAATCGATTGACAGCTTTCTCGTATCATAATATCTACTTCAGCTGCAACCACTGCTTGGTCAGATTGTTTATGCTGTTCGCAATCTAAGCGAGCTGCAGGGTTACCCCACAGACCACAAAACCAGATGAAAGCCTGATTGTATATCAACTCCTAGATGCTTGCTATACTCATATGGACGTTATGTCATGAATGCCTGTGCCCACGACCGTTTGACATTATTGCGAACAATTGTCAAGCTTACCCGAGGAGAGCAAATAACGACATCAATCCTGTGCTCCAGGAGCTCTTCTCCTCGATGATGGCGAGAGTTCACGACCATCTTGCCCCACAAGCACTGAACACAGCGCAAATCATACTTAAATAGGAATGAAAGGACGTTCATTTGGTTGTGGTTGTTTCCCTCCTTTGCGTAGACTCCGAGCGTCACCCATGCTCTCGTAATCCTTTCTCCCCTCTCCACCCGTCGGCTTCGATCCACCAAAACCCAGTATCCACCAATAAACCGGGGTTACCTCATACGCAGTCGTTTTCTAGGGCATAAAAGCATCTACCCATCTTTTTCTCAGTCTCTCCTTGGCAACATCTAACCTCTTCACGGATTCGACAAGAGTCTCGCCAGCGGGAAAGCTCCTGCCATGACTATCCATCGTGCAGTTAGCTCAGAGAACCGGTTGCGTAGATACAATCGGAAAGAGACGATTCCGGTAGTAGTTTGCTTGGTCGTTGAGACCCAAACTCTCCAAGGTATCAATAACCGTGAACGTGCTTTGCGCCGGAATCGATTGCATGTTATGATCAGTATGTGATTGCTGGGATTGACCGTGAAGTTGTGGACGACTGCTTGCCAATGCTCGCGCTCTACCTGCGACAGCACCAGCTCTAGTAGTTCACCAGGAGCAATCTGTTCAAGACGATTGATTATCTCGACAATGGTAGAGATCCACTAGCAGTGCACGTTTGTGCCTAAGCTGGAGAATGTCTTCGAGCATTAAATTGAGAGTGGAAAGTGATGAGTTCATGATTGTGCTTTTTCACCTTACCTGAGTTATTCTCTCGCCATCGACCGTTCCCTCGTGCTGCTGAAACTCAATTGTCGGCAATGAGCATGTTTGTTTTTGGAATGCTAGGACATTGATTGGGTTGTATGCCATACATTTGGAATCGCCTGAACAGCCGCGCGAGCTAAGTCAAGAAGGATGGTGGTGTCTTCACATTCCAGTAGCCGTTCCAGGCCTTCATGATGGTTGGGAGCCGTTTGTGTATAGAACACCAGCCTCGTGCGAGTGACGAGTCTTGTCGAAAGTTTCGGCAGTATTCATTCTGTTGGCGCCCGGGAGGATGAAGACTGAGTAGTTGAGACTCGAAAGTCCAAAGGAAGACGAACAAGGCTTGCATGATTCGAAAGTTGAACGGCCCAGCGCCAGCTGAGACATGTACATGTAGTCCAGCTGAGGGCGGCACCTCGACCAGATACGTGTTGGTGATCAGTCGGCAGACCTCCGAGACGAGCTCGAGAGATGCAGACGAGAACACGAGAGCAGGAGACTTGACCTCGACTGACTGCCATTCGTACTTCGAGTCTTCTCTCGGCCGAACGCTTGAGTCATCGGTAACTTTCCATACTCCCGGGCCGCCCTCTGTTCAAATCGCGTTGTCCGTTGGATAGACGGCGGAGCGTAGGAGTTCCAGGATATTCCACAGCCCTGATCTGCCTTAAACGATCGTCTTTTTCTACTATATACTGTTCTGAGAATCGTTCCTTATCTTTTCCGGTGATAGGGAACACCAGTCGATGCTTCTCTTCGGGATCATGAAGCTGGGTATCACTGCCGATCTCCAGATATGCCAGAGTGAACTCGATCTCGACCCCCAACGTTACTGGTAAAGGCGGAAGTGACATTGTCTAGGCCGGGGAATGAGAATGGCGTATTCTAGGCAAGAACTTCGAGGTAGATAGAGCGAAGATCGGTTGTGCTGATCTTGTTCGAAAAATGCCACGATGGAGTCAAGCCCACGCATCGAAGGTAGCAAAAGTCCGTCGAAGATTTTATCGAGTACGAGCGTCTCAAATGCATCACAACTGCTCTCCTCTGTATGGAGATGGTTTCTGGCGTCCCCTGGCACTTGCTACTCTCGTCCACCATTTTGGGCTCGGCCAGGTCAGGTAAGCCTTTGCGGCCCAAGTTCTCTTTGTCGATTATCTTTCGCCACAAGGCCTCGTCCTTTGCAAAAGGGAGGTCTCGAACGATGAACAAGCTTCCTTGTGAGCAGAGCCACCGAGAATCTCTGGTGTCGATCACAACCTTTGACAGTAAGCCAATATCTTCCTTTCGATAAGGTAGGTATGTGTTGTTGGACGCCTGTTCAGTGAATCATGAAATTTCCTTCAGAAGCTTGAGTTGAGTATGGAAATTTCAAGATACTTCCAATTCTCATTCACACGAACGGTATCAGACGCTGATACTCGCGCAAAGTCAGTAGAATGTACCCCTCAATCAATTCTTCCAGGGATTGACAGCCAATTCCTCCATAGCCGTGGTCGCCTGAATCACATCGACCTCCTTCCTCGCCTCACTCAAACAGCTTCCTTCAGCAGCCTCCCAGAACCATCTCTGTCTCCCCTCCAACTTCGACAATTGTCTTTCCTCCCATGAGTTGTCCTCGCCCAGCCAATTCAAGTGGTCCTCGATAGTATCGTCATCATGTTCATACCCCGCATTGACACTCTCTAAGCACCCCACAACTCCTAATTTCATATTCAATCCCTTGATCCCAAACTCCAACTTTTTCTCCCTCAAAAGCAATACATAGCTATCCCTTGTCAGTGATCGCTCAGGGAGTAGCATCTCCATCCTCTTTAGTCCCGCTTTCAGGAAATGGCGCGATGAAGTAGTTGGGCGAGAACGTCACTCGGCCAAAAGGGGTGAAAGGGAGGATATCTTCGCTCGTTCGAGAACCTTTGAAATCGATGAGAAGGTGTCGGATATTGGTTGCGCAAGAGAGAGTGCACGGTATAAACGCTGGTTCCATGGCAGGAAGATCCACGTCTGGGTGGTTGATGCGGAAGAGGCCTTGATGCATGATTCCTGGCCTGTCAATGCCGTCAGATCTTGAGTAGTTACAAATAATATCCATAGCTTCATAAAATGCCAATTAAAATAGTATCATTCGAGTGCAGACTTACTCGACAACAATCCTCGCCCTTCTGATGCTCTCTACTGCCCCACTCTTCATGTCTCCAAAGCTCCATTCATTTCCCCTGTGAAATACAAATGTATTTATCTTATAGAACTCTTCGAGAGCTTCGTGGTACAAAGTCCAGTCGCCTCGAAGTGCTTTGATTATGTTTGGGACCTTCCCGACCCAATTTACACAAAGCTGCTGGAAGATCACGAGACGTAGATCGGGTGGTAGCCTGTGTAGGAGATTTTCTGGCTGCATTGTGGTAGCTTCCATGTGAGTCTGTAGGACTTTGAATTGGTTCTCCATATTTTGTTTCGTCCTCTTGAATTACCTGGTCCGGTTTTGAGGTTCTGATGAGGTATCCGGTGTTGACTTTAGCGGGCCCGCTGCTGGTGGAGGAGATCGAAGAATGGGGATGGACTGAGTCGAAATTCGATGGGCAGAGCAGAGTGTCAAAATAAATTAGTGTTTACATATTCAGTTCTGTTTGGAAGTCATTCAATCGTGCCCCTAATCGATGACGATCCTGATCAGAATCCAATGATGGCAATTAGGCAACCGCCCCAGGCTAGCTGGCAATTTTAATGCGTAGATCTGGGAAGGTCAGTAAGGTAAGTATCAAGAGCAGCGCTGAGATAAATAGTCAGATGAGATATCAGAGCAGCCAGGTATTACTCCAAGTGTAGTGATTGAGTGAGGTACCCGGGGAAGGAGTGAGATGAAAGATCCATATCGTTGGACGGCGACGCCAAGCGACGCTGTGATAGTAAGCGATAGTCACGTGCATATCTATTACCTCTGATCAAAATTCACGTCGAGCTCACTCGCAAATCCAGTCGAGTGTCCGAGACGTCTCCAAAAGTAAGTGCAACTTCTAAAGCACGCTTGTTCAACTCGTCTGGTTTTGATGTGACGGATTGAATACATTCTATCTATAATCTAGCTAGAGATGTCTATCTGCAACCATAACTCAACCTTTTCTATCTAGCATTTCGATATTAAATGAAAAACAACGCTTCTGAAGTAGTACAATACGTCCTACAATAATGCAACAGTCCTTGTCAACTCATCTTTTTCGCCACTCTGCTCGACCATGCCCTTGAACACACCGTCTTCGATCTCCAGCAACTCTCGTGGAGTACCGAACTCGGCAGCCACACCATCCTTCATTACCAAAATACGATCAAAGTCCATGACAGTACTCAACCGATGTGCAATGACCAAGAGAGTTGTATTGATGAATTCCTCGCGAATACTGCGCTGAATCAAGGTATCGGTCTTCTTGTCGACTGCCGATGTTGCCTCATCAAGGAGCAGCACTTTGGGGCGCGAGAGAATTGCACGCGCAAGACACAGGAGCTGCTTTTGTCCTTGTGACAGGTTCGCTCCTCCCGAGGAGATTGGTGACTCCAGCGATAGGAATATGTTGACGTTTTCTCTGTTGGCTGGACTTTGCTCCGCTGCGGTCGTCGATGTCGCAACGCTGCCTTCGGCTGACGATGCATCTGTTGGACTTGCTGCTTCAGGAATAGGAGTGTTATCTGCCGAAGGAATGAGATGGACTCTTTGCAATGCCTGCTTGAGTTGTACATCGGAGAACTCGTCCAACGGATCAAGGTTGGTTCGAATAGTGCCAGAGAATAGAACAGGATCTTGGGGAATGATAGAAAGGCGGGTGCGGAGGTCGTGTAGTTTGATCTTCGAGATGTCGACTCCATCAATAATAATACTGCCAGCACGAGCTTGCAAAAATCGGAACAACGCGAGCGAGAGCGTTGATTTGCCTGTGGTTGCGGTCAGCTAAGTCGGAGACTAGAAAATTAATTCTACTTACCAGCGCCGGTACGACCTACAACTCCAACTCGTTGATTTGAATCCGCGTGAAAGGTCAGGCCTTTGAGGATGTTGGGTAGGCCTTCTGCATATCCGACTTCCAAGTTTTCGATATCCAGGTCGCCCTTCTCGGGCCATGATGCGCGAACAGCCATTCCTCCTTGATCTTCAATATCCAGATTCGAATACTCGAAAATTCGTTCCGCAGCATTCATGTCAAGCTCCGTTGCCGCAAGGAGTCTTAAAGTCGTGTTGATAGTCTGGCGGTAATTCAAAGCGAACGCCAAGGCAAACCCACCCAATGCCGCATCGATGCCAGAAGTCGAGACGACAAACGCCGCAACGAGTGTTGAAAACACAGATCCTGTCATTGCCATTCGAAAGCCAACCCACGTGTTGAAGAGCCAATTGTGCCATGTTGCAGATGTGTATGAGTTGATAAGAGCGTGCATGCGTAATTCGAAGGCTTCTGTATTTGCAAAAGCGCGGATGGTGCTCAGACCCTGAAGGGACGCAGTAAAATGCGAAATCATGGGCGACTTTTGGATGGATTCAAGACGTTTGATAGAGCGGGCACCCCGAATATAACGGAGTGCGATACGAGCACAGAGCGCCAGAAGTACAAGAGCAAGGAGGATGATATATGGCGAAACAATGAATGCAGCAACCATAATACCCGCAATGGAGAGGAAAGAAGATCCGATTTGACCAAAGTTTGAGGAGAGCTGTGAGTCAACAGACTGAATATCGGCAGTGAATCGATTCAAGATGCGGCCTGTGGGCACCGTGTCGAGCCACCTAAGAGGGGTTCGTAGAACTTTGTAAGTCATATTTCGAAAAACCGTTCTAGATGCTCGCAATGAACCTTGGTATACAACGTAGAAACGGCCGACATCGACCAATGTAGATACCACAGATATGATGATGTATCCGATTAGATAAAATCCAATTGTACGGTTCTGTAGGTTTATGGGGAAAGATTTCAGTGTTACCTTGGAGGATGGAGGTGTCGCAGAATGCATCAAATTGATAGCTGGAGGTGAGTTTGGATAACCCACTACATCATTACTCGGAAACATGGCCACCAGATTCGTGACCGAAAAGGATGAGGGGAAGCGCTGGTTTCCGAAAGAGGAGTCGCTGCCGAGAAGGTAACGGTTGGGCGATGATGAAGCGTTCATACCGCCAAGTTGCATTTGAGAAGAATATTGATATGAAGCGCCGCGTAAGTGCTCGTAGCTCGACGTCCAGATCTTGATCCACCATGATCTGCTGAGAGTAAGGCCTTGGGCAACTGCATAGAATATGAAGACGAAGATCCAAAAGGGAATTCCCCCGGTGGCTTTGAGATAGGCGAAATAGACGCTTCGCTTGACACTCCCGGTTTCACGCTTTTCGTCCTCGATCAACTTCTTTGGAGGAGGTTTGTCAGGCTTCGCGATGGTGCCATTCGTGTCCGCATCGGCAATCACATCTGCAGATGGAGCATCGTCATCGTGCTTTACCTCTGCCTCCGCGGCCTAGTACATTATCGTTAGCAAAGCTCAACAGATGAAAGGTTTGATGCAAATTAGAAAGAGGTTGACTGTCTACACAGCCGAATTCTTATGATCCGTTGCGACAAGGTCATTATATGACAAAGGAAATGATAAAGGGAAATTGACGTAAAGTCTTCGCATACCTTTAGGATCTCTTCAAAATCGGGGTTTCCCTTCAAGTCCTTCACGAGACCAGCATGTTCTAACGCTCCAACTGTAGACAGACACACAGCATATTCAGCACGAGGCAGACACAAAGAAACATGGTGAGTAGCAAGAACAAGAGTCCTGCCTTCAGCAAGTTCTCCCATAAGAGCGTTGTCGTAGATTTGCTTCCCCACATGTGCATCAAGAGCCGAGAAAACATCATCGAGGATCAAGACGCCTGCACGTGAATACAAAGCTCGTGCTAGTGTTAGCCGCCATTTCTGTCCGCCACTGAGAGAAATGCCCTGAGCTCCAACCTCGGTCATATCTCCATCGTCAAAGAGCTGGAGGTCTTGTCTGAGTGCACATGCCTTCAAGACTTGGTTGTATCGATTTTCATCGAATGGAAGGCCAAAAAGGATATTGTTCTTGATGCTAGCATTTTCGATCCAAGGGGTCTGGGCAACATATGCAATGGCAGATGGGATGATCCAATCAGCTGCAGTGGCCTTGCTGTCGAATCGTTGGTCTGCGGGCGGTGGTTGAGGAACGGTAATGTTGCCTTCCAAAACATCGACCTCACCTAGGATCGAAGCCAGAAGAAGAGACTTGCCAGAACCAGTTGGGCCAAGAACAAGACTAAGAGCATTGTTGGGGAACTTCAAAGTCATATCGCGGAGTACAAATCTATTCGCTCGTGCCTCTTGAGCTTCCGTATCCTCATCTTCAGGTACGTCATTCGGATTTTCTGACTTGGAAGGGAAGCTGACCGACACTTTGTCGAAAGAAATCGAATCTCCAGGATAGGTATTTTGCGATTTCTCTGGTGAACGCAGAAAGTTGTCGATTCGATCGCAGGAGACCTTAGCGTTGATGCCCATTATAAATAGGAAGGGAACCATTTGAAGGACACCCTCGAGCTGCATAAACACACCCAGTGCAGTGAATGCTATCGAGGGGAGCAGATCTCCGTAGACATAAGCATAAGTTGCCAATGCGAAGACGGTCAGAAATATAGGCGCAATGTCTCCGAAAAGCATCAAGTAAAGATTGTTCAGCTTGGTCATCCATAGTAAATGAAGTTCGTCGTCCCGGACCTTGTTAATCTTGTCTGACCATTCAGACTCGAGTGCTGAGAATTTGATCTGTCTGATTCCCTGCAGAGCCTCCGTGATCACTTTGGTTTTCTTGTCTCGTGCTTTCATTAGCTCCTTCTGGTAAGATCCATAGCGGCTCGAAAACAACTTGTTGAACGGAAAGGCAAGAGCGATTGCGAACATTCCAGCAGCTAAACTCTCCCATCCAACAAGAAGCCAAAGGAAGACAACGGAAACGACAAATTTCGACGCGAACATGACGTAAAACTGGTTGATGGCTCCGAAGACTCCAACTGAATTGGCATCCACGGCGAACATGTTGATGATGTCTTGCTGGTTCTGGTCCGCAGCCTTCTTTTTCTCTGCTTCTTTCTTAGCGTCGGCGGAAGTTGCGGCCGTAGAGTCAGGCTTTTTGGCGTTGCCATTGATATTCTTCTTATCGTCAGTCTTTTCGGTCTCGGCCTTTGGTGGTTCTTTGCAGTCCTTGATCTTCATCATCTTTTCGTAGATGAGAGTTGTCAAAGAAGCTCGTATTGGAATACCCAGGTCAGACCACATCAACCAGTTCACACGGTAGTCAACCAATGTCTCGAGGAGGGTAGCTACAAGAAGTGCTCCGACACAAAGCCACTAGTTAACACGATAGTCAGTAATGGGATCGAAAGCGGTGTGTTATATGTAAAAATACATGCAAGCATGTTAGCTTCCATGTTTGTTACTTACGGCTTTTGGATCGATAGGCGTGAATTCGGTTCGAGCCTCGAGATATTGGAGCAATTTAAACATGGCGAGCGGTGGCCCTGCGTCCAAGATCGATGAAGCAATAACTATGAGCCATTGAAATGTAATTTGCCATCGGTAAGCCCAGAATATTCGTAGCCACAGTGACACGGTAGATTTCAAAATGATAGATTCAAAGGCGCGTTTGACGTCGGCAGCTCTGACATGAGCATCCATTGCGGGGAGATCTTCCAATTCAACCAATTTAGTTGCAGCGAGGTCCAACAGATCCGAACTCCAATTGTAGGAACATCGCGTCCAAAATGAGCTGGTAAGCTGGCGTTCCACGACTTTTCCAGTTGGGGTGAAGACATCTGGCCGGGAATCGATAAGGCCGAAGGCGATGAGAACCAAAAGCGCAGAGAATATTTGCACTAGGAGCGTGACTGCCGATGCAATGTCACTTCTTCCGTTGAAATCTTGCTGTGAAAGAACAATTGCAGCTAGAAGCGCAATGAGGCCGAATGAGATAGAGTTGATAACCCCTTTCTGTGACCGTTTCACAATCCGGGACTCTCGGAAAGTATCAAATACTTGAAGGAGCGCCAAAACCTGTATCTTGTAAGCAGTGGTATCGATAGACGCAGGAATAGATTTGAACAGACCCAGGACCAGAATAATAACCAGATTCGTGTAATATCGGGAAAACGATGGATGGTGGCGACAACGACAAGTGCCAATGCAGCCGCGAGACCAAGTCCGCAGCCAAGAAAAATTGCAGTATATTGCTTCTTCGTTGAATACTTCTTCATCGACTCCTCAGTAGCAGCGCCATCTCGATCCTCGTAGATGGCATTGCGGTCTAGTTTGGGGGCCTTGCCGCGTCGAATGAATCCGGCAAATCTCCATACTGGTGGGATTGACAGGACACCTACGAGTGCGGGCGCAGCGTATGAGACAGCCCTCACAGGGTCGTCCATTTTGACGTTGTGGGATATACAGCAGCCAAGATATAAGGCTTTGATGCTTGGACAGTGGAGGATTTCAGCCAGACGTCGTGTTATTTGTTGGTTCGATAAAACGATTCGGGTGTAGGCAACCGTGCTACGCGACTCGCTCCGTGATGCCGTGCTGCCTTGGTATGCGTAATTTTGTTGAGAATTCGCGAAATTATAATTGAAGGGGAAAAGAGTCTGTCGAGAAAGGAAACAGCCGTCTTCTCATAGGCAGCTCATTTGCATTTGAACTGAAAATAATAGAAGGCCTTGCGTGCGTAGTGCCCGGATGATACCTGGGTAATCCACCAAGGTGCCCGGTTTAGCGACATCACGTGCATATTTGCAATTTAGACTGGGGGAAATTTACCCAGTTGAATGAAGCATCAGCATCACATCGTTGGACGGCAAATGTCACAAACACAAATCAGCCAAAGGTGAACTTGATAGACTCTTTCCCTACTGCATTATGAATTCAGTCATATGTCTGTCAAGGAAGAACAACCAAGCTGGAATGGTCACGTGTTAGAGCTCTCTTCCTAGGCACGGTTCTTCCTTGACTTCAAAGATAGCTCTCCTTCTCATTTGTCCAATTTCGCAGAGCTGAGAAGATGCTAAAATAGTGAGCATTATCTAAATGAGTACTTTCCTCCATGTTCTTGAAGCCTTCTGAGACTTGCGATGGAATTCTCGCCGCCTTGAAGCATTGAACAAGTATCAAATTTTCAACACCATATTCAATGTGAGACGTGATTGTTAGCCAAAGAATCTCTGATATCCATATTTGGTTCTAACAGCGCGCCAGAAAGTTTCTGACCCATATTTTGAGCAGTGATAGTAGCGTTTCTACTAGTGACCAGGCGTCATGCTTCGAGCCGCTAATTCGCCTTAGTCGAAACCCGAAGGCCTCTTACCTCAAGAACAGCCATTCTTATCAAAATACACTCCATAATTGACGGATATTTGGGACATAGGACTCATTCTCTGCAGTCAAATTATTTGACGTGCCGGTACTCGTTGCAAGGAGAGTTGCCACCATAAAACGACATGACTTCATGGACTGCCGGTTAAGCGAGACCATGTTTTTATTCAAGACAGCAGATACAAAGAACCAACCCCGCAAGGGTGATTCTACAGGAAAAAGAACAGCCCTTTTGACTCGATATAACACGGAACGAAACTTCTATCAAGTACTACGATCTACAAGCCTCTTCCGTCGAAATTCAGGAATAGGTGGGGTAGATAGCGTCCTTGGCATACCTTCATATGGTGTTACGATGGGCAGAGGTCTGGCCCGAGCCGAATATTCTCCTGGGCCACCAAAACGCCTGCATATTGTAGTCTTTTTTGGGCGCAAATACTCCAATATCATGCTCTATATCTAAGACATGGCGTAATGCTTCAGAAGGTCTGAGTTCCATTCTCAGATTCGTGAAGGAGTCATCTGTCGATGACCTGATAATGGTCCGGCATCATGCCATAATTCTATTTCGACGGCAATGACTTATAAGCTCGGAAAGAGGTCTAACTCCTTGAATTGTTCGAGGTTCTCAGATCTTAATAGACTTTTGCCTTCATATATTGATCTACTACTAGACACTCTCGTCACCCACAAAAGTATGACGCTTGCTCACACACAGGAAGGTGCAACACAATGGCTCCAGGCACTGGGTGCTTTAGGAACCTTTATCGGTGTTTTCGTCAGTTTCGGGTTCTGGTTCGTTGATCTCCGCTACCAACAAGCCGTCGACATTGTCGGTCGGACAATCGTGAATGAGGAGAAAATGGCTCCTTTTGCAGTCTCTTGGATCCACGGCAAGAACGCTCGCACGCCAGTTCTCTTTACGATATCGACAATTATCAAGGGAGGAGATGAACACGTTTTCACATCGTCAATGTTTGACCAATTGCCACCGAATCACGACGAGGTTCCTGGAAAAGTTTGTTCGAGGCATTTTTGGAGGAGCTGGCTTGGCGAGAAAGGCCAGAATGTGAGACAGCAGCTTCTGGGGGTTGGAAGAATTTATGTCACAAACTCGACGAAAGTCCGTTCTGGCAGGAAGTTCGTGCATCCTGGGAGACATCACGCCGCGAATTGAGAATCGGAACATGGTGGGCAGTTGGGTTGGCATGGCTCAAAGCCGGAATGCTGATTCTGGTCAATAAATTGAGGAGGACAGATAAGAAGTGGAAACCAATCGAGTGTGCTCGTAGGTTTTTGCGTCGGAAAGTTTCGCAAGATCTCAGACTGCGCCCAATGCAGTCTCCTAAAGACCTAAATCGGCATTTGTTGTATCCGGAGTTCCAGCGAGAGTGCAAAAGACGGGACATTGAGCGAGGAGGAGAAACGCAGGACCCTATTCTGGAGTATGCTGTGCGGATGCCAGGCCTGAAATCACCATGGGATGTATCCGTTGATGTTCATCCACTTCTTGGCTATGAAAACAGTTGGAAACAACACCTGCAACGAATCTGGATCTCGGATGGGAAGCCGTGCATTGAGGTTTCCAGAACAGAGCTCGCTGCTCTCGCTCTCATCATGGGCATTCGTATACATCTCAATTATAAGGATTCGGATAGCCCTTCAGCTGCAAGAAAAGATCCAAAGAGCGATGTGCTGGACAGACCGGAAGTGGAATCTCCAGGTGGAGATGGTAAATTGGACTCGCAAAGTCAGCTTTTCGGCCAAGGTTATCCTAGATCTCTGGGTGGAGATGGCATTTTCGGAAGAGGTCTATATGGAAAGCCGTTGTACGGCGATTCTTGGGCTCTTCGACTTGTCGTAGGGCGGGTGGAGCATACTAGCGATGGTCCATCTCGTGGAAGTGGATATTCAACGCTCTTTGCGAAGTGCATGGCATGTGGATGCGTACCTTTCGAGACAACCGATCGCTGGAATCGCGTCATTTTTATCACAAAGGGAACACTCAAAGCTATAAAGGCGGGAATGAATATTCGAGACGGGTTCTACGAGGAAGGAAAAGACAAAGACGAGTCAGCGCGGCCTCAGAAGTACCTCAATCGGCTACCTTCCGCCAGAAGAATTAGTTACTACGGGCTTCCGGGAGCTCTCAATGAAGGTAAAATACCTCATGTTTGTACCGTCGATGGCGCTCCAATTTTGGCATGGCCGAGAGTGGTGGCAGGAATTGCCTTTGGTGGCCTCGTGCCTATGGCAACCTTGAATCTCGTTCGTGCTATTAGATTCACAGCGGAGGGAGAGAACAACACGGTAGAAATAGCGTTAGAGCAGCTATGGAACATCATGATCGACATTCAACATCTAGCTCAATTTCACCAGCTGTTTGGCCAGGATATCGAGGATGCTGCAAAAGCGAAGGAGGGAGAGGAGATGGAGAAGATGGGAAACCCCACAGATGCCTCGATGGCAAGAGCAGCATCGGCAATTAGCCACCTTTCTACGATTCTTGAATATGCTATAGCGAGGTGCGCAGAACCAGATGCGATATTGAATGGTGGAATAAATGTAGCCCCTCCTGTGGCTCACGAGACTGCTCAACAGAGGAGGCACAGGGCTCGGGCTGATGTGTTTCAGGCCTGTTGCAAAGAGCTATCAGATTCTTTCTTGATTGCTAGAAGATCAGAAGAACCAGCCAATCACCATTTGCACAGGAAGGACGAGACCCATACTGCCACTGTCGAGAAACCGATAAGCACCCACAAAGCACGTTTTGATGTCGTCACTTGCGGCAGAATTGCCAGGTACATAATTCTGGTTTGGTCATACTACGTCACGATTGTGGTTTGGAACGACGAAGAAAATGTGGAAGCACTGAAATTTGTAGGGAACAACAAAGACAGAGTCTACCATCCTGTGGATCTTAATGAGCTTCCAAGATCGTGTTTCCTCAGTTAAGCGTCTCCGATCAACGTTTTACTTCTTTGATTTGAATAGTGTCTTGTTCTAATTCTCTGGAAAGAGGAGGCGACATGGAGAAATTTATCACGAGGTACTCTTGTAAAGATACATTGTATTGAAAAATGAACTCTATCAAACTTTACTTAGCCGTCGTTCCCGCTAATTCACGGATCTCGGGTCCAGATCAAAGTCAAGAGAATCTTCATCATCCAGAGAATCATGCTCCTCTACTTTCGAAGTCACTGTATTCAATCGTCAGTTAAGTCCTCGTGAAAGACAGCGACGGAGAAAGAGAAGGGGACCAACAAGATCAGGAGAGATCAATTACCATTTCTCATTTCTGTCCCAGCTTTCACTGCCTTCTCAAACACCCCCATCGTATGCTCATACACCAATCTTCCTAGACTGTCCTCCCGATACCCATCAAGCAACTTACTCTCCTTACAGCTCTCCCCATCCCACGTCGTGCGATACACACCATTCCCAACACCATCCTTCATAACCGTCGCTCTCGCCGCCCCCACTCCATAAGGTAGATCGGCCCACCCTCCAACCTTGCGAGTCAATTCGTGCTCTTTAGCGGCAGGATACTTCGCGCTCGTGGCAAGAAACAGAGTCCGCTCTCCAGCCTCCTCCGCCGAGATACAGAGAAGATGTGTGTACAGCGGCACAATCGTATATCTCGGGATCAGCGCCGGATACCAGAGCAGCCCCGATGCAGTCCCCAGCATATGGTCCAGGATATGCGTTCCTACTCTCCCCGGAAAGGAATGTATGAAGCTGATCATCGGATGTCGTTTTGCAATATGTTCGAACATCAGGTCTGTCATCGTCGCAGCGCTGCGGCTGGCGCGTGCAAATGAGTAGTGCTGGCGGCAGTCTAGGTTTTTGATGTCGATGGGACCTTCAAAGCCAGCTGCGAGGATAGAAATCACTCTTGGAGAGGCGCTGCGTTCGAGAAGGGGGATCATATTGAGGATGAGACGCTGGCGAGAGTAATATTGAAGAGCGAAGTCTGTTTCGATACCTTCGGACGTATCTGATGCGAATTAGTATAGTGTTAATGCTGGGGGGAGAGAGACACACCTTTTCGACCACCGAGACTGAGATATCCAGGACTCATGCAGAGGATGTCTATATGACCCTCTAACTTCTTGATCTGCTCGCTTATCCGATCGACTTCTTTGACGAGGGAAAACTGCCCTTCGATGAAGACGAACGTGCCCATCGGATTGATGCGTTTCAGAGCATCGATAATATGAGACACCTTTTCTCGAGAGCGTCCAATGATATATGCTCTGGCGCCGTTGGTGTTCCTGGCGAATTGCTTGAGTGTAGCAAGGCCGATTCCAGATGTCGCCCCAACAAATACTGCCACCAGACCCGGTGGAAGTTCTTGTAGGGAACGATTTGATATTCGTACGTTGTTTAGCTTTACCATGATGTTTTGTATATGATTGATGATTGTGTCTGATAATCGGCAGCCCCGAGCTCTCTTCAAATACTCTCAAGTCTGAACAGCAGATAGTCACCTGATCGTGGATGGCAAATGCTTTCACATGCGAACGTTCGATATATGGCTTGGTACATAGGTATACTTAGTGAAAGACATGAAAGGAACGAATCGGCTACCAAAATACGAAATTTGCCGACGAGGGATTCATGTGGCGTGATATTATATCGCATGAGGGAGCATCTTCAGCAGTCAGGTGAGGCTACCAGAACCTTAACTCCCGAGGTTCTTTCTGACGCGGCATCACTCGACATCCGTCCGACGCTAGCTTTAGAACGTCTGAGTACAAGTAGAAAAATTACATTACTAAGCCGTAATAGAAGCTGACTCGAAGTGTGTGCAATGGTGAACATACCTACCTACCTGGGGCCGGAACGCCGCGAAGATGACATTAGACGACTTAGTACAGAGTATCTCGGACGCATCATGGGAGAATTGCTTAGCCTACCGACACGTTGTTGAGCAATAGTATTACATTACACAACGTGACAACAATTCTCTGCCTACTCAGGCTGCTATAGCACATAAGTTGAGCACAATATTTATTACACCACAGTGCACGTAGCTTCTCGACGACCTCAATCAACAGAATCGATACTGGCAGCATCATCCTGATCTTCCTCATCATCTTCCTCGTCATCGTCCTCGTCCAGATCGTCTGACTCTTCGTCGTCCTCGTCGAAGTCAACACCATACCCAAACATGTCATCCTCCTCGTCCGAGTCCAAGGGACCACCGAACATCCTCGCGAGGCCCATAGCTAATGGAGGAGGTGGTCCACCCCATGGACCATACAAGCCGAAGTTCTCCTCGTCAGACATATCATCCTCGAGACTCAGATCCAGATCTGAAAACGAGACACCTCCAGGGCAGCGTCTCCAACCGTAAACGGGGTTGCACTTTTTCACTTCCCAAAGTTTGAAGCCATGTGCTTCCGCATCCTCGTCCTTTGGCAGCGGATCGATCATAACTGAGGGGTGTTTCAATTCGCTTGGTATTTCAGTATGTATTTCCAGGGGATGCCCATCCGCACAATCAATCGTCCTGTCGGTCATTGCGACAACATCGTAGACAATCAGTAGCTCGCGCAGACCAGTGAACTTTTTCACCATCCTTTGCAATTGACTTGTGAGGGTCGTCTCGAAGGGCAGTGTAGTTTCGTTGTAGCAGTCTTCCAAGGCCAGGACTTGCAGGCTAGAAATCTCCAATGGTCCGAAAGTACTGAAGAAATGTGGAACATGCTCTTCGATCTCATTGCCGATATAGAGGGTATCGATTGCGAAATTGAAACGCGTCTTGGGTGGATGAAATATCGAACCAAAGCAGAGTGGGTAGGATTGCTCTATGAGCTTTCGGCTCTCCTTGCAGATCTTAAGAGCAATTGGGTCGCAATTCCTAGGCGTAAAACCTTCGTCCTCATCGTATTCTATCTCGATCAGTCGTGGCAAGCATGTTGCTTCCCATATCATACACCTAAGCTCGTAGGGTAAATTGGGAAAGATTTTGAAGGTAGTGAGAGGTCCGGATGGAGTCGACATGTCTGCAGACTCCCCTGATAAAAGTCGCAGACTCAGGAGAATCGTATAGCACGCTGTACCGCCTGCCCACTGTTCCTACTCTCGGAAATATCGGCGTATCGCATCGAAGTGAGAAGTCGCGTCTCGGTGGTAGGTGCAGGGAAAGAGTAGGAACAGTGCGACCAGATCCGAGAAGCTCTGATCCTGTCAGTAGTCAGCATTGATACATAGGCTTGTGGTATTTCCGAACTACCTACCAAGGAATGTTGTTCCCGCCGCTCGTCTTGCAGAAGTGAGGTCTGACGTTGCTTCATCGAAGCTTCCGACCGAGGTGGGGGAGCTTCTCATTGAATATTACCCCAGCATTCAGTTTCTGCCGACACGTGACTGCCAAAGTAGGTCACCGCTCTCGGCTCTGTCTCAGGCCAATGCCAAGTCCTGCTGCCTTCATCAGATCCTTCCATTACGACGCTCAGCACGGCTGTTATTTATTGTCTCTACTGGTAAGTATCTATCCGTTCCTCTTATATAGACCTCTCGACCATTCCCAGAATACTTTCTATTGCTCGTATACAATCTCTCTCTCAAGACTTCATCATGAGTACTGGTGAACCCCTCACAACATTCACCGTCTTTCCCGAACTTCCATTTGAACTACGCCTAAAGATATGGCATTGTATTGCACAAGGACCACGAACTGTGACTATCACATATGGAAGCCAAGCTACCCGACATAAGGGAAAGACAATCAGCCGATTCGATGGATGGGGTACTCCTGAACCAGCACCAATCATTCTTCACATTTGTCATGAGTCCCGAGTCGAAGGCCTCAAGTCCTATCAGCTCGCTTTCGGGTCACACTTCCACGCTGCAAAGATATACTTCAACTTCGCGGCCGATATTCTACGCTTTGGTAATGGTCATGAAGCCGAGTACCTAGCAAGAGATGCCGAGTGGATCAAGGCTGGTCCAGCTCCCTACCGCCTGGATTTATTCTTAGCCGGTGGTTATTACGGCGGGGACGATTCTGAAAAGGTCAAGTACATGGTTCTCGACCTGGATGAGGAAGTGTATGGAAGGAAGTACTTGTTCTGGAGTGAGATCAAGGACTTCACTGCCTTGAAAGAATTGACGGTCCTGGCTTGGGAAGACAATGACGAAGCCGCTACTGTTCTCATGACGAATTACGCCACAACACTTGCCCATGATCTCAAACAATCGCCAGATTGGGTAGCGCCAAAGACCATTGTGCGGTCATCCATTACTGGGCATGAATGGGGGACCCTTGAGGTCGAAAATGGAGAAGTGAAGATGTCTCGCTCAAGTCCGAACGTCGCAGAAGGGGTCTAGATCTGATAGAGCAATTGCCACTTTGAAAGAGCTGGGTATCGACTCTACGTATCCCACCATCTCCTGACGGATTCGGCCATGCCTCACCTGTGATGGCGTATTCCAGACAGCTTGGAAACCAATTTCAACCAATATGTCACCTTTCGAGCGCGTCCTGCCTTGCGACTACCGACATTCATTTCCCACTTGGAGTCTAAATCGCCTCCTGTATTGTCGATGTTCATGGCTTCGGTCCGAAGCATTTCGATCGCTTTCCATTGTGGTTAAATTCCTGACATTTCTCTTACTGAAGCATTTGCTACAATCAAGTCTGCTTTCGTAGTAGGACATCGGTGGAAGCTCTATCTATCATGTCATAGTCAGCAACAGCATTCTTTTCTGATTTTCACCATCCACTCAGTGGCAGTGAGCGAATCCTGGGTTGCACAAAATAGGCTGTTGAGGGGCTGGCCGCTAGACCTGCAGTGTGTATCCACTGCAGATTTGGCTTCCCATTGCTAAATCCTGGGCCCATGGGAACACGAGGAGTTGCTTCCACTGATGCAGAAGATAAGAGGGCTTTTAACTAACAATATTCATTGATATATGTATGTACTGTATACGACTGAAGATCTACTTCTAGCAGCATTCTAAGAATTCAAAAAAGTATGAACCAACTCTGAACCCAATACCAATCTCCCGTGCTGCCAGTCTGCTTCGTAATCCAAACCCTACAACTTCACAATTTTACTCTTCCCACAAATCACCTTTGCCAGACTTTCAATCGACCCACTACTCAACAACTCCAGCACCTGCAAATTCGCCTCAAACTCCCTCGTAATGAAGTTCCGCACCTCGATCGCCACAAGCGAATCAAGCGCATAATTCGTCAGCGGGCGCGTGACATCCATATCCTCCTCCTCGATCATCAACACCGAAGGCAATTTATTCAACAAGCCACGACAGACCACGTCTTCTGCTTCTTCGATAGTCTTGCTGGCTTTCAGAGCAGCGTGGAATGAAATGACTGCGTCGCTGTTGGACGAAGTCTCGGATCTGGCGAGCTCCTCGGCTGCGAGACGAAGATGTTTGAATTTGGCGTCGTTTGTCCAGAAGGGAGTGCTGGGCGTGATGCGCACACCTGTGATTGTGTGGCTGTTACATGCTGTAGCCAAACGACCGCTGATGGCAGCGCCTAGTAAAGCTAATACTTCAGCTTCACAGATCGTGTCGCTGCCTAGATTCTTCGCGACTTCAGCAGCTGCTTCAGCGTTCTCTGCTAGATATCCCGCGTCAGATACGGCGGTGAGGTCGATCGACGAAGCTGGAAGGCCGAGACCGACTCGGTACTGCACGAAGGCGTTGAGGAATGTGTTGGCTGCTGCGTAGGCTGCTTGGCCTCTGTTACCTACCGCGCCGGCTGCGGAGGAGATGGCGACGAAGAAGTCAAGGGGTGTATTTTCAAGGGCATTGTGGAAGTTCCACGCGCCACGCACTTTAGATTCGATCACCGTCGTATACTCCTCGTATGTCATCTTTTCAAATAAAACATCCTAAAAAGGTCAGCGATAGCTGTATTGAGAGGGGTAGAAAACTTACGCGAAGGACCATGGCTCCGTGGACCACACCCCTGATTGGTGGCATATCCGTAAGCTCTTTGGTAACGAGATTATCGACCGAAGTAGTTTCAACAACATTACAAGATCGGACGATGATGTTTGCTCCAAGAGGGGCGAGTTCATCAATGAGCTCCTTCACTTTGCCTGTTATGGAGCCAGTTCTTGAAAGCAAGACAAGGTTTCGAGCACCTTTGCTCACCATCCATCTCGCCATACTTCGCCCGAGACCTCCAGTCCCTCCGATCAGGATATACGAAGCATCTGCCCTAAGCAATCTGCTCTTCTTGCTTGAAGAGGTCGCCTAGCACTGTTAGTGGGAATTCACCAAGACAAATATTTACCCTCGACGGAAGACTCACCTTGACTTGGTCGTTATCCCGTGGCACCACGACCAATTTTCCGCTTACATTACCGCTGTTCAAGACTTTAAATGCTGTTTCGACATCAGAAATGGGGAATATAGTGACTGATCCGAGCGGGTTGATCTTTCCGCTGCTGAGTAACTCGGAAATGTTTGACACGAGGTGCGCCATGATCCTCGGCCGTTCATTGGCAATGGCTAGCAAGTCTACCGACATGAAGCTTGCGTTATTGTTTACACGAGTGGCATCGAACTTGGAAGTCTTTCCGATGGCAACGAAGCGGCCGAACTTTGCAAGACACTGCCATAACTCTTGAGATGCCTCGGAGTCAGTGCCGATACAGTTCAGTACAATATCAACACCTTGCTCCGCAGTTGCTTGGCGTAGTGCTGGACCAAAAGTGGAATTGTGGATGGAGAAGATATGATCGCTGCTGATTTTGTACGTGCTCATCAAGCGATCTTTCTCTTCCTGACTCCCAACTGTGGCGTATACCTCAGCTCCATTCATGCTCGCCAGGGCGACAGCAGCCTCGCCGGCCGGGCTAGCAGCACCATGGACCAATACTCTTTCACCAGAATCCAGACGCGCAAGATCCACAAGACCGTATTGAGCAGTGCAGAATGCGATGGGGACCGAAACAGCATCTCTGAAGGATATTTTGTCGTGGATTTTAAATGCGAAAGCTGCCATGGCGCGTGTATAAATTGAGTAGGTATTGTGTGACATGGAGATGCCAGCAACACGGTCGCCGATTGCAAGATTGGTGACTTTGCTTCCTACTTTTGTAACGGTTCCGCTACACTCTGACCCAAATTCGGTGGTGTCGCCTTGACCCATTGCGATCAGGAGGTCTCGAGAAGTCATGCCGATGGCTTTCACTGCAATCGCGATCTCGTCTTCGGCGAGTTGCGAATCCACAGACTCATCGTCTACAAAGTGCAGACTTTCAAGGGCACCAGGCTGGAGACATCAGCATTGACAGTACATACAATTGGATTTGACTCACACTTCCGATTGCCATCTTCAACGCACGTCCATCTTGATTGAACGGCGTAAGTTCAAGTATCGAAGCACTAGTTTGCTTGTGCACATATTCGTTCATCTCGTCATCATTGACAATTCTTGGAGTGAAGAGAGAGCCGTTCCTTTCCATGAACTCCAGCTCGCAATTTGATCCAGCTTCAGCAGCGAACACTTTCTCGAAAGTGTTCAAGATGGCTTTTGAGGCATACTCATCAGAGAGCTTTGACTTGGAATCCAGGTCAAGGGTAGCGAATTTTAGTAAGGTCTCGGATCGAATGCTTCTGCTTAGACCTGTGACCATGTTGGAGTCTGGGTTGTCCGAGTCGGAGTAGGCACCTCGAACGACCCACAAGACTCCTTGCACAGACGTCAACGTTGCTTGTAGGTCCGAAAATTGAGCAGATGTCAGAGCAGAAAGCAACGGCTTCTCAAGTTCCGAGATGAAGACACAAAGCTTCTCTTTGACCAGGACCTTTCCCAGTATGCCAGATTCTGGTCTCCGTCCTATGGAAACTTTGAGTGCATCAGCAAGTCTTGAGGCTAGGAGTACTTGTGCTTCAGAATCTCCGTGAACAATTACTACGTCTCCGGCAATGTCTCTTGCACTTCCATTCGGCTCTAACGCGTTGACAGCTGCGTGGTCAACGCCATTCAAATTCCCATTTATCTGGGCGGGATCGCCGTTTGAGAGAGGCTGGGGCTCTTTGACAGGTTCCCATTCTACTTTATAGCACAGCTCACGATGTGCCTCTTCCTCTGAGACTATTTCTCGCTCCACAATTGGCGCGATTGTGAGATTGTTGACGCGAATAACAGCTGTGCCTAAGTCGTCGAAGGTGGTGGCAAACATTGAGACCTGGACGGGTTTCGGATGCGTGAGAGGGGCAGCACCCTGGCAAAATGCTCGGAGAGAGCTTCCAGGGGTCTTTGTCAGCTCTGTGATGCTGTGGGAGATACTCATACTTCCAATCGAAGACGGCAAGTATACAGTGTCGAGCGAGGTCCGGCCTGCACCGAAGATGGGCCAGTACATCTCGATGAGTTGCTCCAAGAATGCTGGGTGAATTATGTTGCCGGACTGGATACCGAGTGGCATTTCTTGTGCAGTGTCCTCGGCAGTTATGTTGGCCATGGAGCACGTACTACTCGCCTTGCAATCAACTAAACCTTGAAAGGTTGGCCCGTATGCAACACCGAGATCAGATAGAGAACTGTACATGGATGCCGTATCTACATCGTTGATTGCACTGCTCTGGATCTTGGAGGCACGCGATTGCAGTAACGCCTTGGTATCTTCGATGTTTCTTGTATAATCGAAGTCGTGGGCGTCCGCACCACGAACAGCAATCAGACCTTTGCAGTGCTCGGTCCAGCCTTTGCCGTCAGCATATGAGTGGACGCGAAACTCTTCCCATGATTCTGAAGATCCAAGCGAACTTTCCTGATGTGGACGGATCTGAAGAGTTGTCTCGATATCTTGGTCTGTGATCATGAGCGGCGCAGTCACAACAATATCCTTGAGCTCAAAGGTATCGAAGTTGGTGCCACGTAAAGTCGCCCTTTGAGATGCACCTTCTATTGCCATTGAGAGAAACCCGGACATTGGGAAGAGAGTTAGTCCCTGTATTCTATGATGCCGAAGCCAAGGTAGCTCATCTAGGCGCAGGATGTTTCTCCAGGTGGGCTCCAGATCATTCGAGTAGTTGGCGAGGGTACCCAGTATGTCATTTCGCGGAGCCGAACGATTCCTGTGTTTTTGGGATATTCTAGACTCGTGCCAGTATTTTGTTTGGTGATTCCAGGGATATCGAGGCATGTCGACGAGCAACAGTGGTGCTTTCCTTGGCCGTGGAAAATTGACAGCGCCAAGATCCAGAGTCGCGCCCTTGACAAACAATGTCGCTGCCAAATCCATCGCTGATTCGACCGCATCCTTTTTCCGAATCAAGGCAGAAGCATAGGGTATGGCCATGGTGCTGGGGCCATTCGCCTTCAGGATTTGCTTGACAGGCCCAGCCAAAGCAGAGTGAGGCCCGATCTCGATGATCATGTCCACTCCGGTTTTGTAGCCATCCACAGGTTTGCACATGCTCGTCAGTGCCTCAGAGAACCGGACCGCTTTCGTGAGATTATCAACCCAGTATGAAGGTTGAAGCTTAGTTCCCTCCACAAGATGTCCATACAAAGAGGAATGGAATTTGACATCTGTCACAAGAGGTTGCTCAATGGAGTCGAGAGTCTCGTCATATTCGTCCGCCACTAGCTTCATGTGATGAGAATGGTATGCAACATCGACTTGAAGCTTTCGATTGAATAACTGTTTTGCTTCGATGAGAGCTTGGAGCTCGTCAAGAGCAGGTTCGTCACCAGAAATTGTCAAGCTGGATGGACTATTGAAGCAGGCAATTCTGACCTCTTTCTCCCTCAGTTGAGCAATGAGCGGGGTAATATCTTCCTCGCTTGCACCAACAGCCATCATGGCACCTTTCAGGTCCGGAAATTGCTTTTTTAAGCTGACGACAGCCATCCCGCGATAATAGGATATCGCCATACACGAAGCTAGCGGCAGAATTCCTGCGGCATATGAAGCCGCAATCTCGCCACTAGTGGGAACGTTTAATTAGTGATCTGATTTGAGATAATTGGTATGGTTGGGACGGTGAAGTCTGTGGGAATCTGCGAAGGAATAGAGGCTGGTGTCTTACCTGGAATGACCTGCGACAGCAGTGGGTGAGATACCCCATGCGCGTAGCAGATCCGTTAAAGCTAACTGAACGGCAGTGCATGCGGGCTGGCTGACATGGGCTTCGTTGATAGCTGACGTATCCGCGTCCTTCCTGAGTTCGGCTAGCAAAGGTCAGTGGTGCTCGAATATCATTTAGTAAGTACCATACCAAGCAGCGAAAATGGAGCCCCAAAAGAGACCAAGCACTCCTCGCAAGCATCCATCGTAGCTTGGAAGATCGGATAGTGTTCATAAAGTTCGCGTCCCATCGCATTCCACTGAGCTCCTTGTCCAGTGAATATAAAGCCAATTCGGGGTGATTCTGTCTGGCGTGTAGGGGTAGCTTTCCCAGAGTTCAGGGTCTCGATAAGCTCGAACGAAGTGGGAGTGGATATAGCAACTCTCCACTGCATCAACGAGCGTCGCTGGCCAAGCGTGTATGCAACATTACTCATTAGTTCACTTTGGAAAATTTCTGGTCTTTGCTCCAGATAAATGCCCATATTTTTCATCATTACCTCAAGGGCGCTTTTGTCGTTGGCGGAGAGCACGAAGAGTTTCCTGGTTTGGACCGAGGGATCCTGTGTCTCTGGAACGTCAAGCTCATTTTTCTTCAAGAAAGGTGCCTTCTCCATGATAATGTGGGAGTTGGTCCCACCAAAGCCAAACCCATTCACACTTGCGAAGCGTTTTCCTCTTGGCCACGGACATTGGTTGATGGGAACCTAGTTTGAGTTTAGCCAATGTTCGAAGATTGGATTGACAACCGGTTGTGGACGAAGATACTTGCCTTGAGGTTCCACTTCGCGAGTGGTATCTTTTCGTTTGGCTTCTTGAAGTCGTGATTGGGCAATATGAATCCACGTTCAAGCATCATTGCCGTTTTTATCACTGATATTATGCCTGCGTAAAGATCTTAGAATATTTTACCGGTGGGAGATTCCTCAGTGGACTGACCGGAGGCCGCTTCTAGGTGGCCAATATTGGATTTGACAGATCCCACAAAGAGTGGCATTCTAGCAGTCCGGCCTTCACCAAACACGTTTCGCAGCGCTGTGGCTTCGATTGGATCACCAACTTTGGTACCTGTGCCATGGGCTTCGACGTAACCAGTATCACGTGGGTTGATGCCAGCACTATCATACACCGATCGGATGAGCGACTCTGATAGCTACGTCAGCGAAATCTCTTTCCATTATTCGGCCTTCCTACCTTGAGCCTCTCCATTTGGCATAGTGATTCCGGGAGTTTTGCCGTCTTGGTTTATGCCACTGGTACCAGATTAGATTCCTTGGGTTCCTCAGCCGCTTTGCGGTCTCAATGTCGGGAAGGGATTTGCGGTAATTCGCAAGCGCTACATACCTTCCCACAATTACAGCACGAATGGTATCATTGTCCTTCAAGGCTTGTTCTAGAGGTTTCAGTACGATCATTCCACAGCCCTCTCCACGACCGTATCCTGTGCCGCGACTGTCGAAAGAAAATGATCTTCCCTCATCTGAAAAGAGCCTGCTAAAATTAGCCCGGGTGTGTGCCGAGTTGGGGAGATAACATCTTACCGTGACATTGACATGGATATCCAGAATTCCGGCAATGTGTTCAGATGGCAACCTCCAACAAGAGCAGTCTTTGACTCGCCTATTCTTAAGCTCTGACACGCTTGATGTAAGGCTACAAGACTGGAAGAACAGGCGGTATCCATAGTAAAACTAGGCCCTCGGAGATCGAAGAAGTGCGATAATCGATTCGACTGCATTGCAAATGCATTTCCTGTATCAGTTAGATGACGAAATAGCCTGCGTTACGATGTTCTCTCATACCTGTAGCTTGGTACATTGGAATCGATTCTGTGTCCGAAAATAGTTGCGATTCGTACTCGGCAAATGAACCGCCAATGAAAACGCCAACGTTCTTCCCCACAATCTCATGCTTTGGGATACCAGCGCTATCCAGAGCCTCGAAAGTACACTCCAAAAGAATCCGCTGCTGTGGATCCATAGATGTAGCCTCCTGTGCCGTGAGACTGAAAAAAGGTGCATCGAAGAGTCCCACATCTTCCTTGAGGAAGTTTCCTCCAGCAGCATTGAAGCACCCACGCTTCCCAGGATTCGGATGATGGAAGCTTGCGCTATCGAAGCGCTCTTTTGGAACTTCTGTCCAGCCACTCCTCGATCGAGAACACAGTTCCCAAAACTCATCCGGTGTGCTGACATTTCCCGGGAGACGGCATGACATCCCAACAATGGCAATTGGCATCTGCTTGGGGCGATCAGGCTCCGTCAGTCCTGATATGTATCCCTGGGTGTAGCCATGTGTATAGCCAGTTGTGTATGGCTCCGCTATCCTGTCGCTGCTGGCACTGGGAATACGGCTATGTCCAACCTCGCCACCATTGAGAATCCCGTTACTGTTCCCGTTCGTAGCTTCCGGCACTACGTAACTTCCAGCCGCCGGAAACAGGCTTGTCGCAGATGGCGCCATTGCGGCGGATGTCGCTAGAGTATCTACTCGGGGGAAAAAAGCAGAGCATGAAGTTTGCTTTCAGCACCGATATCTGCAATGTATCAATTATCCACAATCCCTCTCCTCAGCTCCAGATGCGAAGATGCACCGAATGACCGCTGCCAAGTTAATCCAGGTGATTTCTGATGGCCAAATGGTGGAAGACTTGCCGCACAGTGCAGTTCTAACAACAATGATGATTCTGAGAAAAAAAAAAACTCAAAAAAATCGAGAGAATTGGAGGTGCAAGTATTTGAAAGAAACAAGAATTAGGAAGACTGCAACTGTATGATGTGATTAGTCGAACCCTGGTGGCGATGCACGGTCGGACAGGGAACTGCACACACCTTAGGGGACTTTGCTCTCCGCGTGCACGACCATGTTCAATATTCTTTGGAGGTAATTCGAAACATAATCAGCCACTTATTGGCACTGGTGGGCCATCAAAATGTCAGCGGCATAAAAGCCACTTGGATTCCGCACCTTGGCAGGCTAAGTGATAAGTTTGGACGAGGAAATTGATGCACTCCCCAGACTGGCATCAGAGAAAGATCTCCCGGTGAACGTCGACAGAGTTCGCTAGTACCACTCTGTGCAGCCCTCCTGTGATAGTAGATTGGGCAATTTCCTAGTCCCTAGTAAAGTATCCGCCTGGGTAAGTTACAATGTCCGAGGGATCTTCGATTTCATCAGCATAAGCTTGTTCATGAACCCCGGCAGATGCTTCTAAGCTAGAGGATATGCCAGTAAGTCTAAGAACTCTTAATCGTGCGGTTCCTGTACAGAACCGCCAAACCCTAGAATTGAGTCGAGTCCCGGCAAGGCAACGGAGGTAGGGTGCCGCTGTTTCTCATTGGTGGACAGCATGAACATTGCGGAATAACTGAGCACTTGTAACCGCAAAAACAAGAGAACTTGATACTCAATTCGTGTCGATTGTCACTGTCACTTGTCAAATGAAGGGTGGATGTGAAGGGGGCGATGCAGTCCGGGGACGTTCGAGTTGAGGTTGACCTCGATTTAGATAAGCGACACGCTAACTGAACTGGGTCTAGGGCGGGACGAGCTGAAAAGTCCGCTTGATCCCCAAACACTCTCGAAACGAAACCTCAAAACCGCCATCCTGTCTGAGTCCATACTCGCTACTTTCTCCATTTCTTCCCAAGTCGGGTCTAGCGTTCCAATTGGCATGGATGCATCCCTGTCTTGCTTTAATATCCGATCTGGCCGGTGGCGGAAACCGATCACCCTGCTTCAGGTCTTTGGTGAGGAGATTCTGGGTGTGTATCTGTGGTAGTAAACAACGAGACGGCAAGGTCATCTCCAGCAGATCTCCATACGTGTTATCAAGAGAGCACAGGCGGTTTCTTGCTATCCGATGCCAAGAGAATGGTACTTGACTCTATGGTACAACTTCGGCATGCTTTCAGCAGTTCCAGACGGAAACCCCAAGTCTTTTTCGTTTCTTCCCGGTTTCCCCTCTGCAATTTAAGCGAGTACTCATTGGCTTGGCTTCCGTAGGATCATTGTCAGGGGCTTGGGGTTAGCTTTCTATATGTGGTGGCTATCCCGTTCTTTGCAAAGTCAAACCGAGTCCGAATAATTCGTTCATTTTCCAAAACTTTCGCTGCTCCTCGGTCGCTTTCACTCTGTCATTGACTATTACTTGTACCTGGTGTACAGTAAATCCACTCATTCTATATTAATATGAAGTTTCTGTGTCTTTGTGGGGCGTATGGGAGCTCAGATGTAAGATACGCTCGTTCTTTGTATATTCCACCATGTGCTGATAACTTCATGCAGAAATTCAGAGTTCAGCTTGGTATGCTCACACTTAGTACCTTCTGAATGCCCGCGGCTAACCAATTAATAGCTCCTCTGGTCAACGAGCTTGCCTCAGATAATACTGCGGAACTTCATTTCATACATGGTCCGGTACAGGCCTACCCACCTGAAGGCTTTGAGGAATATTTTGGACAAGCACCCTACTATCGCTTCATTGAGCCCAACAAAGGAGATGGCAATGGAGAAGGCGACGATGTTCTGGAGCGCATTCGGCACTTCCCCGAGGGGGCCACAGCAGAGGATCAGATGCGAGAGCTCATGAGCTATGGTGCTGGTTCAGTTGGCTCAACTCCTGACTCCTCCGATGATGGCAGCAACTACGGCGACTATTCAAACTCAAGTGCCCAGAATGCCATGGACTATCTGTATCAGATTATGGAGAAGGACGGTCCTTTCGACGGGATTGTTGGCTACTCAGAAGGGGCCACTGTTGCGGCGACATTATTGCTGCACGAGCAGAGACGTTTCGAGAGGGAAGGGAGGATTCCAATGTTCAAGTGCGCCCTGTTCTTCGCTGGATGGCCACCAATGACCCCCGAATTCGATGGTATTGTTCTTGCAGACGAGACCGATCTGACCATCACCATTCCTACTTGCCACATCAGTCAGTCTTTACCTCTCCCCCCAGTTTCAAGCTCAGATACTAACATAACACTTAGTCGGCTCTCTCGATCCTTACTTGGCGGGCTCACTCGCACTCTACAACATTTGCGACATGGACACAGCAATCCTCTTCGATCATGCTAAGGGTCACACCTTACCACGGCATAAAGACACTGTCCGAGAACTTGGTGACGTTATTCGGAACATGATAGCTGAGATATGATTACATTGGAGACATGGTACCCATCAACAGCAGATTTGCGCATTCATTTCACAGCATAGGCGGCGGCGCATAGTGCGGGGTGGTCATTGGGCAGGTACCCCTTTGCATTCCTGCAATTACATAAATTATATTCATAATAGAATGCCAGACATTTTTGAAGCTTCAATCCTCAAATCCAACTACTTTGTCCATTAATCGCGGTGCACCTTCCGCTATGGAATTGTGGTTTCCTCCATTCGGCGACTTTACCATGGTGGCAATGCATGCCTCTGATAATCCTTTGATCGACAATCATGCCAGGATTGCCCATCCAGGAGACTCGAATCCTCCTGACAGTTTCCCCTCGATTCAGGTGTCGCTGAGTCGAGCCAATCGCTTGGACGTTTGTTTGTTCCGGTCTGTGCACATGCGGAAAGCTCCTCCAGCTAAACCCGGTCAAAGCAAGCTCTCTCTCCAGAATTACAGGGATCCACCAGATCCAGATCAGGTCAGATCTACCCCTTGTTGCAGATCTATTGTGCTTATTCCCCAGTGAGCCCGATTAAGAGGCACTGATCGCCCGTCTAAGCTCAGAATCTCGCAAACATCGTGTCTCACTGACCGAAAAACTCGGTTTCACTGATACCACTACCGCCTCAGAAATGTTTGGCAGAGAGCCGCCCGGCCAAAAGAAATAAAGGACGAACAAGATGTACTGGCGAGTTCTTGGCTAAAACGTTGAAGGAAGACTTCTGTGTTTGTGCTTTCACAGCCTCCTGCGCCTGGGCTGTGGCGAAGCTTGTCAAAAGGTATGCACGGCTCACAGTTAATGAGAGGATGAATTGAGGCAGATATTGTTGCGGTGTTCATTCCAAGTTTGTTTGCTAGATTTTGAAACTATTCATGATGGGGATAGAAACTTTTGACGATAATTCAGAGAGGGAATGGCCGGCATCACCAGGACCGGAGAGCCCGACTTCAGAATCGGCGCATGAGCGTTTACTGCCAGCAGAAGAGATTGGTAATGCTGAAATCCAAGATGGTGAAAAGTCTGGAGAACAGGAGAAGAAAAAGACTCCGCCCCCACCGGGAACGGCGACGCTTTCAAGTTTTGTGGTACGGGAATACGATACCTCAGCTTCGAGTAATGCTGATGGTAAAATTAGAGAATTTTCGCATACTCCACATACAGTGACAGAGTTCTTCTTCTCATAGCAACTCTTGCCTCAATATGTACTGGTGTGACTTTGCCATTGATGAACATCATATTCGGTAATAAATGAATAATTGGTGACTGGAAGCTGCTTCGCTGACATTCGCCAGCCCGTCTCGTTGGAACATTCGGAAAATTATACAGCGTGAAGGAAGGCGAAGGCCCTGAAGCCTTTCTCGTAGGCATCAATGGCATCGTGTATGACTTTTCCTCGTAGTTATATTTGAAGCAGAAGCTAAGTCAACTGTAGATTATACCTGGTCTACTTGTTTGCAGCCAGGCTGGTGCTTGACTACATCGCGATGGTACGTAACTTGATGTATCTCTCACCTTGATTACTGACCAGAGAAAAGTTCGGCTTCCGCATGGCAAGTCTTCGAATCTCAGCTGCACTGCGCCTTTCGTATATTCAAGCTCTCTTCGCTCAACCAATCTCCGTACTGGATGTTCTCCCACCAGGTCAAACAGCAGCCATCATTACTGTCACAGCGAACATCCTCCAAGTCGGCATCTCCGAAAGACTCTCAATGCTAATTCAGAATGTATCTCTCATCATCACCGCTCTGATCATAGCTTTCAGCTACAATTGGCTGCTAACAGTAGTGACAAGCACTGGTCTCATATTCATCGCCCTTGTGTATAGATACACGATTCCTCGATTCATTAATAGTATGAAGGAGGTGGGAGAGGCCGATAGAATGTCATCCGGTGTTGCTAGTGAGGCGTTTACCTCTATCAGAATGATTGCCGCCTGTGGTGCTGAGGAGAAGATGGCCTCAAAATATGCCGAGTGGGTTGAAGAATCCCATCGACGAGGTCTTCGGATGTCACCTTTGGTTGCCCTGCAGCAAGCTCCTAGTATGTATCAATGCCGTTTAGCTCAACCAATCTCTAACCATTTTCCAGTTTTCTTCGCCATTCAAGCGTAAGCTATTCGAAGCCTTGTCTTTATTCCAAACTGATTTTTTAGAATATGTGCCTTGGCATTTTGGTTTGCTGTAAAATTGTATCAAGGAACTTATATCACCAGCGTCACAACAATGATCATGTGAGTATTCACTGTCAGTGGATGTTGGATCTCGGCTAACTTGAGAAGCGTTCTCACATCCGTATTGATGATTATGACATCTCTCGGAAGCACAGTCACACCCGCATCGGCAGCCATGCACGCTGCAAGTGCTGCGAGTATCTTCTTCTCCATCATTGATGCCCCTCAACCTCAAACATCGGGTCTTGAAGGACCGCAAGTGAGCTCTCAGGAAGATATTGTTTTCGAGAATGTTAACTTCACCTATCCACTGCGAGCTGATGTCAAGGTCCTCGATAATCTAAGCTTGCGCTTCCCGGCGGGGAAGATGACTGCAATTGTTGGGGCATCAGGATCAGGGAAGAGCACGATAGTTGGACTCATCGAGAGGTGGTACGAGCTGGACGGCAATATGACGGACAAGATAATGGTAATTCACCTGCTCCTACACGTCTTTAGTCCTAATCAAACTTCTAGACGCTATATTTTCGAAACGGTACCATTAAAGCCGGAGACAAGCATTTGCAGGAAATTGATCTCAAGTGGTGGAGATCCCAGATTGGTTTGGTACAGCAAGAGCCATTCCTCTTCAATGACACGATTTATAAGAATGTTGAGTATGGCTTGATCGGAACAGAGTGGGAGTTCGAGTCAGCACGTACCAAGAGAGACTTGGTGAAGCAGGCTTGCAAGGAAGCATTTGCAGATGAGTTCATCACGCGACTTCCACACGTATGGATTTCCGTTCGCCTATCTATTTCACAACTCACTCTCTCAGGGATACGAGACTGCAGTCGGAGATGCAGGCATCAAGCTCAGCGGTGGCCAGCGCCAAAGAATCGCAATCGCGCGGAGCATCGTCAAACAGCCCAAGGTACTGATCCTCGACGAAGCAACATCAGCAATTGATGTCCATGGTGAGAAAATCGTCCAAGCAGCTCTAGACAAGGTATCGAAGGGCCGCACCACGATCACGATCGCTCATCGGCTATCGACCATCATGAAAGCTGACAACATTGTTGTCTTGAAGAAAGGCCAGGTCGTACAGCAGGGAACACACGATGATTTGCTTACCGATACCGAGGGTGCATATTGGCATCTTGCTAATGCGCAGCACTTATCTTTGGGTGATGAGAAGGCCACGACGATGGAGGAGATGGATGATGCGGCAAGTCAAGCCAGCGATCTTACAGTTTTTGATAGATTGAGTCTCGACTCGACTCGTGGTGAGCTCGAAGAAGATGATGCCTACATTCCTCGAGGCTTCTTCGGGAGTTTTGGAAGTCTACTATGGGAGCAACGATCGAATTTCTTGTGGTATTGTATCATGCTGCTGGGTGCGCTTGGCGCAGGAGGTAACGGATCCAAAACATCCAGCACTTTGGATCGACATGCAATGACTGACCTGAGACAGCTGCTTTTCCAATTCAATCTTACCTATCAGCGAAAATGTTCTCAGTATTCAGTCTCTACGGGGATGAGCTGGCGGAAGAAACTGGCTGGTGGTGCCTCATGTTTACAGCCTTAGCAATCTTCGTAGGATCGAGTTACTTCATTCTCGGCTGGTCAGCCAACACAATCTCCTTTGTAAGTGCTTTCCCCAATCGAGTTGCACCATGTTCTAACAATCTCATCAGCATGTTACATCCACATACCGTCAAGAATATTTCTCCAATGTTCTCAAAAAGCCCATCTCGTTCTATGACTCTGAGGAAAACTCCATCGGCTCCCTCACATCTCGCATGGCCACCGACCCAACGCAACTTCAACAGCTCCTTGGTATCAATATGGCGTTCGTTGTAATTTCAGTCTTCAACATCCTAGGCTGTGTAGTTCTCTCCTTCTACTTCGGATGGAAACTCACGCTAGCTGCTGTCATCACCTCCATGCCAATCATCCTCGCAGCTGGCTTCTTCCGATTTCGTTTCGAAACCCAGTTCGAGAAGATGAATTACGCCGTCTTTGCTGAGAGTTCTAAGTTTGCGACAGAGTCAATTGGTGCGTTCAGGACTGTCTCATCCTTGACTCTTGAGTCAGAGATCTGTGGCAGGTATCAAAGATTGTTGGAGGACCATATCAAAAATGCTTTTCGAAAAGCAGGGATTTCAACTTTGGTATTTGCGTTGAGCGATAGTATACCTCTTCTTTGTATGGCATTCGTTCTGTGGTAAGTAATTCGACATAAGTACTTGAGCTCACGCTAAATTGCTGTTTAGGTATGGCGGCATCCTTCTATCTCGCTTCGAATACACACCTTTCAGTTACCGTAAGTAGTTATCAGATCGTTTTACGACTGCATAGGCTTATTTTCCACAGTTGTGGTATATTTGGCAATTGTTCAAGGAAGCATCAGTGCAGGACAGTTTCTAAGTTTCGGGCCTAGTAAGTTACCCCGCAATTATTTACACATATACACTCACATATCTATCCAGACATTGCACAAGCATCGGCATCCGCGAACAGAATTCGAGAGATGAGATCAATAGACAAATTTGAAACTTCTGGCAAGGAACTTGATCTTCCTTCCTCGGAAGACGAGGAAAAGGACAATCGCGGGGTCAAAATCGAACTGAAAGATGTTTGGTTCAGGTACCCAACGCGTGACGTTCCAGTTCTGACGGGACTAGACATGACTGTGAGCTGATACATCTATGTCATACTGTCAGAGCACGACTGACTCTTTGAAGATCGAAGCTGGGCAATTCGCTGCCATCGTTGGGCCATCTGGTAAGCGAAGCCCCTTTCTCCAAATGTTTTACCCTCGCTTAAGAAAATGAACAGGGTGTGGCAAAACAAGCATCATCTCTCTTCTCGAAAGGTAAGCATCCCATCTACCCTATCGATCTCATGTGCAGAACTGAGAGCAACCACCAGATTCTACAAGCCCGAGCGCGGCACAATCCTCATGCACAACACCGACATTACCAAACTCTCACTCCCGGCCTATCGCTCCCACATCTCCCTCGTTTCGCAAGAGCCCTCAATCTTCTCCGGTACCATCCGCTCCAACATTCTCCTGGGTGTTGACCCCTCCACCCCAGACATCGACACTGCGCTCCACCTAGCCTGCCAACAAGCAGACATCCACACCTTCATCACATCCCTCCCTTCAGGCTACTCCACCGAAGTTGGCGCTCGCGGTATCGCGTTATCTGGAGGCCAGAAGCAGCGCATCGCGATAGCACGCGCGTTGATCAGGAATCCAAGAGTCTTGTTGCTGGATGAGGCGACAAGTAATTTGGATTCGGAGACGGAGAGGGAAGTGCAAAGGGTGTTTGAGGAGAGTGGCAAGGGAAAGGGAAGAACGATGGTGGTCGTGGCGCATAGGCTTGCGACGGTGCAGAATGCGGATGTGATTTTTGTTGTTGAGGGGGGAAGAGTGGTGGAGAAAGGAAACCATGGTGAGTTGTTGGGGTTGAGGGGGGTGTACTGGCAGATGGTAAGTCAATTTCCTTCTCGCTGTTCTGGTCAGTATGGAACTAATTCGGATGCAGTGTCAAGCGCAAGCTTTAGATAGATAGGAGATCTTACTCACAGAGATCATTCATAAATTATCATGTCTAGTAGATTGAAAAGATTTCTGGAGAAAAATGTTCTATTCTTGGATGTTGCTCTAAGCTATGCGAGAAAATTTAGGAGTTCAGAGTGAAAATGCTCACTTGATCCAAGTCTTCATCAGGCTGGCTTCATCGGGGTCTGCTGCAGTGGTCGGGACCGCTCTCTCTGTCACGGCAGCCGCATACAGAAGTCCCCCAGCAGCAGTAGACTCGGAAGCCGTGATCGTTGGGAGCTTGATGGTTACCTCTGGATTTGCCATGCGTTCTCTTATGACTCGAGCTCGAGGCGCGCGCTTGACAGCCTGCATCTGACTCTCAATACAGAAGTCCAGCATGTTGTAGCACTTCGAGAAGTCTGCCACAGCACGAGCCCCAGCTTTGTTGGAGGCCCGTCCGAGAATTGATGGTTTCACGGACATGCGGCGGGCCTGTCCTTCGGGTGCTGCTGCTGCGTTCGCATTTCCACTACTTAGTTGTCTCATGATAAGACTGCAGTAGATGTAATGGTATGTCTCTGCACATTCTCCGAAGCCGTTACTTTCTCGATCGGCTGGAACTTGGGCGTCGTTCGCGCAAATGGATAGGAGATTATCCCAGCATCCTTGGACACTCCGGCGTTCAAGGAAAGGAGCGGACGAAGAGGATACCTGGTGGCTAGTGGCGACCTTACTGGTGCTATTACCGGACATGAAATCTGGGATAACGTGGTATTTGATGGAGTACACAGCGAAGCCAACGACCGTGGCTGCCACAAGGATCACAACCAGGCCCAAAAATATCCTTCCGATAAGTCTTTGACGGGGGGTTGCTCCTCCTGGTGTCCGGCGAGGCTCTGAAACCATTGGAGCTGTCTTCTCCAATGGGACATCATGAAACTCCGAGTTCTCGGACCTGTTGTAAGTTGGAGGAAGTGTAGCTCCATGCTCGCCTCGGAGCTTTGCCGCATCTGGGGACATATTGTGTGAATGTGCAGACATGTTGTTCAATTGATTGAAAGGGGCTGATTCTGCAGATAGACTTGGTGTTATGGAGTTCTGAAATACACTTTCGAGTAAGTTGTATGACGAGGATTTCACAGATGAAGAAGTCCTGACTTTATAACTAAGTGTGAGTGTGCTGTCTACTGACGCGAAACAGGTATCACTGGTTGGTCTAGTATTGTTTTGTACAAGTCCCTTTGTTATGACTCTTGCTCTCACACTAACCAAGTATCGGTGCTGTCATTCTTTGTTTCACGCTGTCATTCAATTGTTTAAAGGTGTTTGTTTGTCAATTTATGTCCAAAGTCTTGGCGAAAAGCCATTTTCCACTGAGATTAAATTGCAGAGGTGATCAATTCTCACTCTACACGTGCGTGCGAATGTTCGAGTGTTCCAGGATCCGTCCAGTTCAAGCGATTAAAATGATGTTCTGGTGACTTTATACCGCAGGGATTGCGGTTATACCAACAGCATGGAAAGCAACCCGTTATGTCTCAATCCGAAAGATCTTGGAACAGAAGCGAAGAAGAATCTTTTCACACTTAGGATAGGAATATCGGATAACCTTCATCAAGTGAGTGTCAAGTGAATACATCAGAGTATGCTGCCGTAATATTAACCGTCCTTGCCTTCCTTCTCGTATTAACTGGCAAATGCACTGTTCCACCGCCAGTACATAGCAAACCCTAAGCAAGCGTAGCCCATCTAGATCCCAAAGCGAGAGGCCGCTCTGAATGCTCGGTAGGATACGGTGGTTTCAGACCCCAATTGCTTGCATCATAAAAGCACTTCCTAGGCGCACTTGAAGCCTTCGAACCTTATTCTGCCGCTATCGCGTCCGCAAGCTTAGTCTTGAGCTGCCTTCCTCATTTCGTCCCAACGAGAGCTCTGACATTCGTCAGCGGAGGAGACGATGGTGACCATATGTATGAGTCCATCTGACTGTGTCTACCCTATGGATCAGGACTGTTGACCATGGATTGGTTGGGTATAGGCTGCAGCCACGACGAAAGCAGTATCATGACAAGTGAGGATCGTAATCTCATCCACAGCGACGATGACCGACTTTCATAACGAAGGACCAAATATGGCTGACCGACAGGTGTATGGTATGGAAGACAACTTCCTGGTGAATGGTTTGTTGACGAGCGGTCCAGGCATTAGCGGTAGAATACGTCGGAATTCGAACCGCCCAGTTCTGATGTGGAGTATTTCTCGTAAAGTGTCCTGGCTCTCTTTCGGTATGTCCGAAACACCACTAGGGAATAAGTGAGTGACGCAATGAACGATGCACTGTTGAGTCCGTAAGTAATATGCGGCAATTCCAAAGCATAAGTCACCTACAACACGGCGCTTGAGAGCCCAATCGCAACGTAAAGGTAAATATCATTCCAGCCCCTCTCTTGCCAAGCCGAAAAATCCATAGCTATGTTCCATGCAAATGGGATGATCCATATCGAGAACTTGAATGTGTTGAACCAAAGATACAGCTTCGGCGACAAGTCGTTGTGGATGTACATGGATAACTCGACGGCATCGATCAAGAAAGCGATGACTGCAAGGACAAGATTGACAACAGTCCACCTACAATATATTAATACATGAGCTAAGGAGATGCAACAAAGCAACTTACGCCTGTACGGTAGATTGAGAGTTCCCAAAGCTATCTTCCGGAGCATTGACTTCGATACCGATGAGGATAGCAAGCACGATCATACTGATCGCTAAAAGTGGGATTTGGACACTCCACATCGGAATAATCCATCTCTTCTTCCAAGTCCTGTGGGTAATAAGAGCGTGCATTATTGGGGAGGTAAATTGTCCAAATGGGACAAGAAGGCGTGAAAAATTCGAAATCGAAACCAGGAAGCAAACAACAGTCGAACGAGCTGTGCGAGAGTCTTTCTATATGACCGACCACCAAGAACTGACCGTTACGTGTACGACTCCATCCGCAGCACTTCACCGGAAAGCCTGGATCGGTACTTGACATCGCCGCCAAAGCGCAGTGCTTTCGAACAATACCAACTGTCGTACCAAGGCTTGCCAACAGCAACATTGATTGGCCTTCAGGGCTTCCTTCACGAAGCGAGGTCAGCAATGGCATAGCCTCGTCGTCAGCCGATTTTACCGGCGCCTTGTACCCCAAGGAATTGATGATGGGCCCAATTAATTGTTGCATTAGCCGCCTGATGGCCAAGGGGGAGGCTGGGATGACGCTCAGATAGGGCTTCCGAGACTCCCGGTCGATGACCTTCGGCCTTCGTAACAGCGTCAGCCAATCGCTCGGCCTCTTGGTTCCGTTCCGACCATCGTTCACACGTACGAATTTTATTTAGACCTTCGAGACTTTGACCTTCAATGACCTCACCTAAGTCTTCTCTTTCGTGAGCGGAATTCCACGGCGAAATTTCTTCGCTCAGTCTCGAAAGATTTTTCTTGGGGGACAGAGGCGTTCAATTTTTGCTCTTCGGCTTCTCCTTTCGGCGTCTTTTCAATGAGAAGTACAGCATGGCACGAGAATTCGAATTCCAACCAAATTTTTGAGACAACATCTGCCTAGCTCATAAGTGCCAAGTGACACCGCTCTCTGTGAGGCTGGGGCTGCTTTGGTGTCCATGTTCGCGGCGTAGAAGGATTGTTGGGTTTGACGATACTTGGCTGTTTGCCTTCGTACGACTGGCCAACAGAATCAACGACTGCTGTCGCTCCTATATTGGGCCATGCACCTATACTACCGGCATTAATACCACAGCTATTTGATGTTAGTTTGTTGCTTCATATCGTCAGTCATATGAGTTTATATGAGTTTCAGCTTGTTGGTTTGCCAGGCAACAATGCTTCTCACCGTTCATCACCACCCGATACATTATTTGCGACGCAAATACAATGTATTCTAGGTATCTCTTATCTCACAATCGACTTGCGACTCTCATATCCTCTATCGGGCTTTCTTTTACAACCAACGAGCGTACTTTCGAGAGTGACTCTTCAGCTTCCCGTTCAATCCGGCTGAGGAGTTCGTGGCAAGTCGGAATGTCATGAATCAATCCCATCACTTGACCAGCATACCACACCTAATTCAAAAATTAGCTCTTCGATCTTCACGAAGTCTCGAAAGGTCAATAAACTCACTCCACGATTGATATCGCCTTCAACCAACACCTCCCTCCCTTTCACGCCACTCACCAGCGGAGCCACCTCAGAAAACTCACCCTTCACACTCTCCCTCTCAATCTTCAACGCCGCATCAGTCCTAGTATTAGAATACAATCTCGTCGTATTCTTCCATCTCCTCAGCAAAATCGCCGTCTGTTCCTCCCCACCTTCCACAATCGCCTTCTTCACATTGGCGTGCACAGGCGCCTCGACCGTACACACAAACCTCGTCCCCATATTGATACCCGCGGCACCTAAACTCAATGCTGCCGCCAAACCCTGCCCGTCGGCAAAACCTCCCGATGCAATGAAAATCGTATCCGGGAATTCCTGCCTAGCTCTCGACAGCAGGATCAGAGAGGTGAGATCCGTTTCGCCTACATGACCGGCGCATTCGAATCCGTCGATCGAGAGAATGTCGACGCCCATTTTGACAGCGGAGCGCGCGTGCTTGATCGTTGTCGCTTTGTGGATCACCGTTATACCTGAGTCTTTGAGCTTGGAAATAACGGGTCCGGGGTTGTTGCCGGCCGTTTCGACGATTTTGATGCCTTCTTCAATTATTACTCGGGTGAAGGCGCCGTAGTCTGGGACTTTGAGTGCGGGGAGGAGGGTGATATTGACTCCGAACTGAGAATAATTAGTGTTGTTGTTCAAGATGTGACTTCATGTGAGATCCATACAGGCTTGTTTGTGAGCTTTTTGGTCTTTCGAATTTCAGCACGAAGCCACTCTGCAATTCAGGTCAACGAGGAACGTTGTAGACAAGAATCCACATGGATGCTCACCTGGATCAGGCTGTGTTAGAGCATTGATCTATGTATTCTGGTCAGACTTTGGTTACTAAACTACGAAGTCTGGAGTGCTTACAATTCCTAGTCCTCCAGCGTTGCTGACCGCCGCAGCCAGTTCCGCATAGGCAACCCATTGCAGACCTCCTTGTACAACAGGAACTTGCGCGAAGTCAGCAAATCGGTACAAAGTTCATGAGTCTGGTGAGTAAACTTTTGATTCCCAACTTCCTTGTTAAAGCAGTATCGAAAGGCATCTTGGCGAAATGAAAGAAGATACGAATAACCCCGAGCTCGATCAAAGAAGTACTTCTATATGTCGTTGACTTTCAAGAGAGGAATATGATGATACCTCGCTCTATTTTGCGGCTACTAGATTGCCGCATCAGTCAACTTTTGCCGAAAGTTACCGCTGTTTCTGTGAATAGTAATCGCAAAATCAGCAGAACTCGGGTCCGTCATGGTATCCTCGAGCTACCCCACGTATGAGGTTCTCGACTGTCTAAACCTGCGGCACCAAAGCGGGGTAGCTACTAGGATTCTCGAGTTACGGACGTAGATTACATCTGGGGAAGGGACTCGGTGGCTTGACAATTCTATGTTTACTCATGTTCTCCAGCACCGAAAGTATGGAGACACCAGAACCTAGGCGGAAGCTACCCCACACTGCTCAATGGACTAGGAAAAATTGGATTATTCATTTACCTGCCTTTGTAAGTATTGTAATAGACTGGTTTGCAGTACGCGGTTTGAAGAAGTTGGCTTTGCATCGAGGCAACCAGGCTGAGGTTTCAGCGCTGCTTGGCAGAAAGCCAGACTATTTGGCGTGGCCGGCCTGTAATGAGCGGGACGACCCTTCGCCTGAGGATATTCAAGGTGTCAACAAATGATTTACAGAGGACAAATTCAAGCCAAAGATCGCCAATCGTGCTTCAGAATATAACATAGCCGAAATTTCCACGTATGAAGCGTCTACAATTTCGGGCCCGATGTTCTCTCCTCTGCCTTCGCACGCTCCACCAAAACCCTCCTCAAAACCTTCCCAGCCGTACTCTTCGGAATCTCGTCCACAAACCTCACACCACCTCTCAACTTTTTATACGGCGCCACTCTCTCCTCTACCCACTTCCCAATCTGTTCTGCCAACTCTCCCCCATCCTTCCCCTCATACCCTTTCGCAGACACGATGTATGCTCTCGGTAATTCCGTCGCTCTCTCCTTACTGTAAACGCCAATCACAGCAACGTCATCCACTGCCGGATGGCCCATCAACAACCCCTCAAGCTGAGCAGGAGCGACTTGGAAACCATTGTACTTGATGAGCTCCTTGAAACGGTCTGTGAGGAAGATGTTACCACTCTCATCAATGTAGCCGATGTCGCCGCTGCGGAACCAGCCAGAGGTGATGGCTTCGGAGGTTGCCGTGGGGTTGTTATGATAGCCTTTGAAGACATTAGGCCCACGGATCCAGAGCTCGCCTTCTTCTCCGGTAGGGACTTCAGCTTGTGTGCTGGGAGATACGACTTTCAAGCTCATGGAAGGGTAGAGTTTGCCGACTGAGCCGGCGGGTCTGTTCCATGTCTCTGTCCTCTGAAAGGTGTGTCAGTAACTTTCCTTCACATTTTCTATTTCAAAAGCGGGATAGAGGAGAACGTTTACCTGAGTTGTAATCCCGGGCGCTGCCTCAGACATTCCATAACTCTGCTTGACGGGACACTTGATTCTCTTGTGAATCATATCGATCAGATCTGGCGTGAGCGGTGCTGCTGCCGAATGCATCATTCGCAAAGAGCTCAGATCAAATTTGTCTATTACGGGATGTTTGGCGAGGAGCAGCACGACTGGAGGGACAACGTATGCTATTGTGACTTTGAAGTTCTGGATCGAAGACAGGAATTGCTCCAGGTCGAAGCGCTGCATGATATGCATCGGTACCCCTCGCAGGAGCGGGATGAATATCAAAGCTGCAATACCTGTAAACGTGACAAGGTCAGCACCCGTTTCGCAAACACCTACAAATCGATCTCTCTTCAGGATACATAGCACGTACCGTAGATATGAAACATCGGTAAGAATGAAATCATCGAATCTTCCTTCCAATTCTGGCTCCCCTGGTCCACCACCTCAGCTTGCAGCATATTCGCCACAAAATTCCTATGCGTGAGCATCACACCCTTCGGCAGACCCGTCGTTCCAGACGAGTATACTAAAAAGGCCATATCCTCCTCCGGTTTCAACCTCGTCTGCTTCGTCTGGACCTTCTCATTGTCATCTCCCGACCTTATCAGATCCTGCAGAAGCCCAACTCTTCCATTGCTGTCCTTCTCCCCAATGACGAGTATCCTTTCTGGCGACAAACCCACCTTCTTCGCCGCTTCGAGCGCGACATCCAAACAGGTCGTATGAGTAACCAGTCCTTTCGCGCCAGAGGATTTGAGAAGTGACGAGAGTTCCGAGACAGTGTACAGGTTGTTGAAAGGGCAGACCACACCACCTGCCCATAGCGTTCCGAGGACCACCATACTGATATCTGCGCTGTTGGGTGTGAACAGGGCGAGAATATCGCCTTTCCGCCAGGACCATTTTCGGAGGAGTGCTGTGCCGAGAGAAATGGATTGTTGCTGAAGAGTGCTGAATGTGTGCTTCTTAGAAGTGGTGAGATCAATGTAGAGGGCTGGCGACGTGTCAGCTCTAGTTTGAGATTGGATGGAAAATCATTTAATTGCGCCAAAAAGAAAAAACTTACGGTGGTCGTCTGGGTATGGACGTTCAGCTCTTTCGAATAAGAATGTCCAGATATCAACATTCGGGATAGTAATCGGGGGATACGAGGACTCGATTGGCATCTTCAATGTATTTAGGTGATCTATCTCCGGGAAGTAATGACAAAATACGAGAATACTGTCAAGTACAGAAGAGGTTCGACTTCTTGGACTCCGAAATCTTTATCTGAGATCATCAACATGATAGGCTAAGACTGAGTGTCTTATCCTCAAACCCAGTCGTTCTCCATTCTCGAGCGGAGGCGCAGAGCGGGCCATCTTTCTCTGAATCCCGCTGTATCTAACCTTAAACACATCGTCGATCAGTTTGCCGAATGCGATAGGGCGTTTTCACTAATCATAAAAGAACACTTCCAAACCTTGACACTGCCGACCAAAGTTTCGGATGGCCATGGTTGCTCCCCATACGTGCGTTAATAGAAAGTCAAAGCTGGGGAATGGAGAAGGGTGGAGAGAAAGTCTTGGTGTTGTGATTACTATTCAGGGTTCGGGCCTCGGCTAAGCTGGACCCTGAAATGCTCCTCGCGGGGGAAGCTGGAGGCTGGAAAGCTCAAGCTCTCAGGTCAGCACGTGTCAATTTATCAACGACGATAACGACATTCTGACCTCAGCACAACTATAGCCACCCCATTCACGATTAACAGATATTGAGATTCGATTCGGGTCAAATCATAGGTTCTCACAATGCCACCAAAATCCCCCAAAGGAGCGTCCCTAACAATCTACATCGATTGCGGTTTGTCCCCTCCTGCTCATTTCCCATCACCATCTCAAAACCACCACAAACTCACATCCCCACGCAGTATCACCCTACTCCTGGTTCGGCTTCGCCAACATCCTCAAGCACCGACCCGGCCTCCTCGCCCACGGCGTCAAAGTCGACATCCAACCCTTCTTTCTAGGCGGCGCCCGCGATGCAGCTGGGAATCCGTGGCAGCCGACCCCGAAATGGAAAGAGGCGTTTGCGAAGCAGGATACGGAGTTGACTGGTGAATTGTTGGGAATCAAGACGGTGCAGCCGGAGATTTTCCCGATTGGGAGTTTGTTTGTGAGTTTTGTTGATTTCTGCTCTATTTCTTTGGGGAGAAGATGAGGATTGAGGGGTATGAGGGGGTATGGCTTGTAGAAGAGGAGCATATGATATAAGATTCTTGAAGATGAGACTGAATTGATGAAGAGAAAGCTGATATACCCCATAGCCCGTTCGTGTAGCAACGTACATCAAGAGAAACTATCCCGACCAAACCTTTGAGTCAACCTTCCTCGCCCTCGTATCCTCTTACTGGGCCAAAGGAATCGACATCTCCAAACCACCCGGCATTATTCAAGCTCTCTCCCATCTCTTCTCCACTTCTGAAATAGAAAGTATCATGAAGGGAGCGATCGAGCCTGAGAACAAGAAGGCTGTTATTGACACGACAAAGGAGAGTGGGGCGTTTGGAGCGCCTTGGATTGTGGGTGTTGATAGTGAGGGGTTGAAGAGGAGTTGGTTTGGGAATGATAGGTGGGATCAGGTGTTCTGGCATTTGGGGGTGCCGTTTGAGGGGGTTAAGGTGTTGGAGTCGAGGGAGAGTAAGTTGTAGGAGCTTTGGAAAGGGTCAGGAAGAAGTCTGGCTTTGTAAATAGGTTAAATGGAGCTATCAAGCCTGTTTGGGTAAGACGTTTTAGTGACCACATACATTCACCTCATTATAGCTCACGAAATTTGACGTCGTAGGTAAATCAGGCTGATTCGCTCCACATGTCTTACATACACATCAATCTTGAATCTCTTCAAATCATGCCTACATAGATTTACACCCTATGCTTACCAGACCCTTTTTCATCACAATCCAATCAATCCTTTTCACAACTTCGAAAACATCCCCTCCTTCTGCGCCCTAACATCCAACTCATGCGTCCACGTACTCCTGGGCTGCGTATGCACAAACCAATAAATGCCCGCCAAATCCGTTGGCTGCATCAACCTCATCTCCACCTCCCCCAACTTCTCCTTCTCCCCCTCCCTCTCCCACTTCCTCCTCGTCACGCCCCCAATCAACTTCCCATCCACCGGCCCGTCCACCACCAAATGCGCAGCATGGATACCCTTCTCCTGATACTCCCGCGTCACAATCTGCGCCAGACTCCGCAGTCCGAACTTCCCTGGTGAGAAACTAGACAGCCCGGGACTACCCCTCAGACTACCTGTGGCACCGGTGAAGATGCAAGTTCCCTTTCCTGCCGCTAACATGTCAGGTAGTACGCATTTGACCGACCAGAATGCGCCGAAAAGATTGATCTTAGTGAAATTCTCGAACTCCTCTGAGCTGGTATCGAGGATTGAGCGGCCATTGACACGGCGTGCTCCAGCATTATACACAAGTACATTCACAGGACCGAGATCTTGCTTGATAGATGCGAAGGTCTTGATGATGTCTGACTCGACGCGCAGATCTGTGATGTAGTATTTGGCTGTGTGAGAACCGAAGTCGCTGGCTATGGAGGAGACCATTTCTTGGAGTTTGGTTTCCGTGCGTGCGAGGAGCGCGACGGTGAAGCCTTCTGAGACGAACTTTCGGGCGACTGCTTCGCCTATACCTGGCCCTGCGCCGACGACTGCTAACACGGGCTTGGAGGATGGATTGAAGGGTGGCATGGTCAAGTTGGTGTACTGAGGGTGAGACAGATGTCAATGATGATGTGGTGTTGAAGATGGGCTTGATGAATGCGGGGTTGGGATGAGGGGAACAGAAAAGGGAAGTTATATGAGATAAGAAGTGACCCTTGCGTGCGTATGGATCAGAAGTGAGGAATATAGAAGGGATCTTGGAGCTCTCATACCGCCAGGCTCGGAAAAGTATGAGCTTGATCTGAGATGAAGTGAGGTCGGCTCGGTTAGGTTGGGGGCTGAATACTAATCAAGCCTAAGACCTCGGCTTGAACACGCTGAGTGAGTTTGTGATCAAAAAACCAAGCAAAAACCTGAATCAATATGCGATATGAGAAGATGAGACTTGACATACATCTCTAATGGTTGTATAGAAAGTAAAAAATTGTATCGTTTTGTGTATCCTATAAAGTTCGGTTACTGCCAGATGGGTAGGTCACTGAGTTGACAGGCCTGAAGAGTTGAGGATCCTCGCTAATCCTTATCGCAGAACACCCGTGGACAGTTTTCAGTGCACGAGGGCGCTGTGTCTCCAGGCTTACCATCGCCAAGGTTTCTTCCAATTGACACAACCGGGCGCTGATTTTACAACGAAGAAAGTTAAGCGCTGGGCATCCCAATTGATATAATCTTAACAATATATCACTGGGTATGCGAAGGTTTCCCGCAGGCTATGAATTTCCTTCCAACCTTTACTGCCCGAACAATGCCATTGCAGCGTTCCGGCCTGTCATGGGTACCGGTGTGCTGTGTTTCGCTGAAGTTGGGACTGCTTCTATCCCCGAATCAAGATTGCCCTCAGAACCTGGGATATCGGCTGCTGCAAACAGAAAGAGAATCGAAAATCTCTTATGATCCCTGAGATCGATTCTTTTGAAAGAAATGAGCATGTCAGAAAAAGGACAAAAATGGCTGTTCCTAGCTGTGCCACACTAGCACAGGCTGAAATGCAGCACCAAAAGCTTACCTCGACTTCCACGGTCTTCACACAGCACCAAGAGCGACAAATCTCATGCGTCCCCAGCCTGCAAGTGTAGATCTTTATATGGATCAAGAAGCGAACACAACACCACATGTCCATCTCATCTCACTATAAAATCGCGGTTCAAGCAGGTCAAAGACCAGATTTCTGCCGTATCCTACTCATCGGAGATAATGGCTCGGGCAAAACATCACTCATAACACGGGTCTGTAGTCGATCCCTTTCCCTAAACCTCTTCAGAATCCACTGGGTACTGACGTTTCCAAGTTCATATTCAACACCTTCACCTCCCTCCCCTCACTAACCCCCACCACAGCACCCAACCGACATCGCACGCAACGGCTCGTCACCTCCTCCCCTTGCATCATCGAGCTCGTGGAAGCCGAGCCGCAACCCAGCCACTCTGTAGACGGAAACGTAAACGAAGAGATTTTAAGAGAGATCGCGAATGCGGATGCGGTGGTTTTGGTCTATAGTATTTGTGGGTTGAGATGGCATCCTTTGCATCGGGAGGTTGAGAGGGAGAGGGATGCGTGGAGGAGGGTGCCGCTTGAGGGAGTTAGACGGCTTGGAGGGTTGGTCAGGCGAGGAGAGGAGAGAAGTGGGAAGGCGGGAGAGGGTTGGGGTGAGGGAGAGGGGGGAGAGGATGGAGAGGAGGTGGTTATGATGGTGCTGGGGTGTCAGAGGGATAGAGAGGATTTGAGGATTGTGAGGGAGGAGGATGGGAGGGATGTGGCAGTGGAATTGGGATGTGGATTTGTTGAGGTTGAGGTGGAGAGTGGATGTGAGGATGTCAATGCTGTTATGGATAGTCTTGTTGTGCAGGTGAGGGATCGAAGGAAGAGGAGAGCCGAGGACAGCTGTGAAGAGACGATGGAGCTACCTAGAAGAAGCTCATCCGCTGCAACAGCTACAGGGTTTTGGGAGAGAATGCTGGGCAGATAGACAGGCTAGGATATCATGTAGGTTTCCGTGCTGGAAGCTGGATGGAATGATTGCTGCATGGACTATATGCATAGAATCGAAATACGGCCGCTTACATAGATATGTAGCTCATGCAAGGAGTCGTCTGGTACGATAATGGTCGGAAGTCTTAGATGAGGTAGATTTGAAGAGCATGAAAATCGAAGCTGGGATATGTATTCCGTTCTCATCCATCGTACTCATAGTAGAACAGTTCTAATAGACTCGGAGACCAAATTTATCTCCGAAATCTGAATTCGGTGCTTCCCCTTGTTCCCCACTGTCCGCAACCCCAGACTTCCCCTCCTCATATTTTTAATCCGGCTTGAACTCGGCATCTCTAAACATACCACATTCACTATACAACAACGGATTTCCTCCCGCGTCAAGCTCTGGAACCGCTGTCACGATACTTATGAATGACAGATGCGGCATCCCATTGGATGGGAAGTGCAAGTGTCCTGGTGCCATGGAGCGGGGTCGAGCGTTGTGATGTGTGTGGATGTCATCAAAAAGTGTCGATCTCCCTTGGCGTTGCCGAGGTGAGGTGGGCGTTCTTGGGGATGCTTGATCGTGACAAGACTTGCAATACTCTTGGTGGTGAGAATATTTTGAAGGATTGTTGGAAGATAAACTCAAAACTTGCAACGAAGGAATGAGAAGAAGGAAGGAATTATGCACTCAGGTCTTACTGCAGATAGCCGTTGGGAACACTTCTAGACTCCCTTGCAGGAGTTCTATCCTAGAAAAAATGTATTACCGATCCTGGTACAACGCTCTCTCACTTGCCGCATGTCACAACAGCAATATCATCGTAGATATAAACCAATCAATACCCTTGCCAATAAAATCTAGAAGCCCAGAATCGTAGTATAAACCAATCAACACCCATAACCATACAATCTAGAAGCCCAAATCGAATTCCCATCCAACACAATCCGATTTAGCAAGTCTGGATACTTGCTTCCGGAGCATATAGGCTAGTGTGATCCGATCTTCTGGCTTACTGTGCTGAAATGAACGTGTTGACAAGCGGGTACAAATGTCAGTAGCCCGCCCGTCGCCCGCTTCTCAGTCGATCTTCACCTCTACCTTGTCGGCGCGTCATAGCAAGTTGATTTTAGTTCACCTTTTGTTCTTAAAGTGACAACCTCCGTCTCCCCTCTTTTGACTTTTCTTTTTTCGCACCTCGAAAACCAACTTCCCTCTTCTGCAGTCACCACCTCGAAGCGCGCATTCTTCAGCGCGTCTCATCAACCTCTATATATCTATAATCCAGTCGAGTCAAGTCAACACGCGCAACGCAACGCAACAATGAACCCCGAAACCGAAACCAAGACTCAAAGCAGCGGCGACGAGAAATACGCCGCAGGTCCAGGAGGTGAACTCGAGAATGGCAGTCTCCAAGATCAGAGCCAGTATGCGCTGCCTCCTGATCCTGATGCGCATTTGAGCGTTGATGAGAAGAAGGCTGTGGTAAGCTTTTTCCAAGGCGGGTGGTGAGAGAGACAAGAATGAGGAGTGTGGGGAAGTGGGTTGTGGCGTAGAATTGGCTGGGCGGTCAGGAATTGGCACCGAGAGAATGCATACTAATTTGTTGTGCCATAGGATCGCAAGTTACTCTGGAAGCTCGATCTTACTCTGATCCCATGGTATTTTTTCTCCATTCCATTTTGCAAATTCTTTCCAGTGGATGTGATGTGGTGCTCGAGAGCGCGCAATGCTTGGAGCTCTGCAGTGCGGGGCTTGGGTCGCGGGGTAGAGTGGGATGAACAAATCATCGCGTATTCCTCGTTTCCGCGTTTCAACGAGAAGTCTACCTTTATGATGGGGTGTACCAATGTTAACATATTCTTAGGCTCTGCATCCTCTACCTTCTCGCTTTCCTCGATCGTACCAATATCGGAAATGCCAAGATCGATGGTTTGCAAGCCAGTCTCGGTGATAAGAATGGACCCATGTCGACTGGGCGATACAATGCCTCTCTGTCGATCTTCTTCGTCTCTTACTCTGTCTTTGAGTGAGTCTATCCTGAAGATCTATATTGTCGTCGTCGATTTTCCCAGAATCAGGAAACGACAATTGCACTCGGACCAATACTGACAAGATTTCAGGCCCTTGACCAACATCCTTCTCAAGCGCCTTCGTCCCTCTGTCTTCATTCCGATCATCATGGTGATTTGGGGAATTTGCATGACTTTCATGGGCTTTGTTGAGAATTGGTCTGGCCTCATGGCTGCTCGGGTATGTTTCCCGCCGATATCCCATCACAAGGCTCTCGTTTAACAACGTCCAGTGGTTCCTCGGTCTTGCGGAGGCAGGTCTGTTCCCCGGTATCAACTATTACCTCTCCTGCTGGTATAAGCGTTCGGAATTTGGTATTCGTGCCGCCATCTTCTTCTCCGCCGCAGCTGTCTCTGGATCCTTTGGTGGTCTCCTCGCAGCCGCGATCGTTAAGATGGACGGACTAGGTGGTCGACCAGGCTGGGCATGGATTTTCATCCTCGAAGGAATCGTCACCGTCGTCTTCGGCTTCCTCTCCTTCTGGTGTGTCCACGACTTTCCCGATGAGGCCAAGTTCCTGTCCGAGCAAGACCGTGCTCGCGTCATTCGTCGCCTGAAGATGGACAAGCAGAGCTCAGCCGAACACGAAGAGTTCAAGATGAAGTACGTGTATATGGCTCTGAAGGATTACAAGATGTGGCTCGGTATGATCATCTATATGGGTTGCGACATGCCACTCTACGCCTTTTCCCTCTTCTTGCCAAGTATCATCAAGCAGATGGGATACAGCAGTACCACCGCCCAGCTCCTCAGTGTTCCACCATACGCCCTCGCAGCTTGTCTCACGGTGCTCATTGGATTCATCGCCGATCGCACACACCAGCGCGGTCTCTGCAACATCGGCGTCTCCATCATCGGTATAGTCGGTTTCTCCATGCTCCTCGGCTCAGACGATGCAAAGATCAAGTACGCAGGCACATTCCTTGGCGCCCTAGGTATCTACCCATGTATCGCAAACACCATCTCTTGGGTCTCCAACAACATCGAAGGTGTCTACAAGCGTGGCGTCGTACTCGGCTTCGTCATCGGTTGGGGTAACCTGAACGGTATCGTCTCCTCCAACATCTACCAAAAGTCACCATATGTCTCTGGCCACTCGACTGTCTTGGCGTACATGATTGTCTGCCTTCTTGGTGGCAGTATTGCTTTGCGATATCTGCTTGCGCGAGAGAACAAGATGCGTTTGGCGGGCAAGAGAGATCACTGGGTTGAGGGAATGAGTGAGCGCGAGGCGGAGAAGTTGGGTGATTTGCGACCTGATTTCATTTACACTCTGTAATGCATCAAGAGCGATTGGAGGGATGTTTGTACGAACTTCTACATTTGCCTTTTGCTTCGGAATCTGAGTATATGGAGGTTGCTGATGAAAATGGTCGAGCTTGTGTACGGAGTGCTCGTTCAAGCCTGTTTTGAGTGGAGAGCTTCATATCTCGATCACAGAACCTGAGGATTGATGCAGCACATGTGATACGCTGCGAACAATGAGAAAATGCATATATAAAAGCAAACTTTCACGATCATAGTGCTACTTTCTTCAAGTTTGTGAACCTTCTTTCCCTTGCTTTCAGGACAGATGTGGTAAGCACTAAGTTCAAGATCCAATTTCCAGACTTTCAATTTGATGTTGGAAGGCTGGCTATGTCTCATTATAACGATAGGGGCTCAGTACTCCCCAGTATAGACTCGCTCAGGTCACTAACTTCGCTGTACGGCTCAACAAATATATCGAGCCTTGTCAACACCACCTCGCTTCGCGTTCCCCAGGCCTCGCTCCACTTTTGTCTCGAAGCTTCACGTGATGAAGAATATCAAAATCTCACCCCGCCAAATGCGCCAAGCAGCCGATATCTCGCTCAACTCAACTCAACTCAACTCAACTCAACTCAACTCAACTCAACAGCAACTTTGAAACTCATCTCATCTCAACTGCAGTACAAATCAGCCGCCGATCTTTATTGCTTACACGTCCATTGCATGCATTCATAATAATGGTATATATATGAGCCTCTAACTTCCATCCACCGTCCTTTCTTTACCTCTCATCCATTCTCAAGATCTCAGCCCTGGCGTCCCTCTCGGCGGCTTTCAGCCTTGCGACTCAGCGTCTCCTAAGCACATTCACCATGGCGAAAAGAGTCTGTATCATCGGTACGTCCTTGACCCCCCCTTCCTCTCCGCAAAGTCAATCCTGTTCTTCTCCATCTCAAATATAAAATCCACAACTTCACTCTAACCTCATTCCCCTTCCCCCAGGCGCCGGCCCCTCCGGTCTCGTCGCCGCCAAATCCCTAACCGACACGCCCTCCCTCGCACGCCAATTCCAAATCACAATCTTCGACGCCCAACCCCGCATCGGCGGGCTCTGGCCTCTCACCACACAGGATGACGGCCTAGTTAACCCGGATATGTGTACGAACCAGAGTCGCCATACCGTGTCCTTCAGTGATCTCGCGTGGGGTGCTGAGGTGCCGAAATTTCCCAAGGCGTGGATGGTCGGGAGGTATTTGGAGAGGTATTTGAGGACGTACGGTGAGGCGTGGGAGGTTAGATTGGGATGGAGGGTGCGGAAGGTTGAGAGGGAGGGGGAGGGGTGGAAGGTTTGGGTGAAGAAAGTGAAAAGTGAAGGAGAGAAGGATGACGGGAGTGAATCTGAAGAGGTGTTGGATTTCGACTATGTGATTGTCGCGACGGGCTTTTTTGGGAAGGCGAAAATGCCGACGGAGGCAGAAGAGACGAGTGTGCCTATTGCGCATAGCTCTCAGATCAGGCAGATCAAGAGCTTGATTTCGACGAGTGATGGGAAGGCAGTTGGGAAAGGGAGAAAGATTGTGGTTGTGGGAGGACAGATGTCGGGTGTTGAGACTGCGGCCGCAATTGCGATGCAGATCTCTTCTGCGGCGAACACTCCTGGCGATGCGTCAATCGAAGATGCTGAGAAGTATGCTGTTACGCATTTGGTGCAGAAGCCGGTTTGGGTGATGCCACTTGTTTTCCCTGTGGACCCTGTCGTGGAGAAAGATGGGGTCAAGGTAAGTTCGAATTTGATGTGAATTTGATACCATTGACTAGCAGGGGGTTATTGACACATTGTAGACTAAAAATCGCTCACCCAACTTCCTCCCACTGGATCTGGTCAGCTATAACATCGGTTGGCGACCTGAAGGCACTGTTCAGAACACCTCTGGACATATCACGACGGAAGCAGCTGCTCTGACGCACGGCTTTATGGAAACGTATATCGGCACTGATCAGACTGAATACGGGCCACCTCTGGGCGTTACAGGAGAGACGAAGACTGAACCTCCTTTGCTAGCATGTAGTGATCAGTATTTGGAGTTCGTTCGACAGAAAAAAATTGAAGTGATCACGGGACGTTTGGCACAAGCCTCAGGAGATTCGATGACCATTTCGAACATTTCTGGGGAGGACGAAACCATTGACGACATCGCAGCTATCGTCTGCGCAACAGGATTTGATGCCTCACCATCTATCGACTTCCTCCCCTCAGACGTCCTCGAAACTCTGGATTTCGATGCAACAGATGATGGGTTCCCGCTTGCATTGAACGTGCATACGACCATCAGCAAAGCGATTCCAACACTTGGGTTTGTGGGCTTCTACAGGAGTCCATACTGGGGAGTGATGGAGATGCAAGCTAGATTCCTGGCGAAGCTATGGACTGGCATTACGAAAGCTAAGAAAGTGCTAGATGGGGATACGACTATGCAGACCATGATGAAGCTTAGGAAGGATCCAAAGAGAGCGCAGTTCCCGATGGGAGATTATGCGTATTTGATGGAGTCGTTCGCTGAAATATTAGGTGGGTATCGCCATTGCAACAAACATAAAAACTTCAAGAAAACTCATCAGACTGACAATCAAACAGATATTCAGCGTTACGAGCCCCCCTCTTCTCCTGAAGGAGCAAGAACGGGAGTCATAACTCCATATCGGTACACCTACTCCTGCGTCTCCCCAGCCCAGAACACAGAGACCAAGTTAGCTCTTGGAGAACACTATTCCACCTTCCACGCATCCTCTCAGAAAGCGAAGTTCGTTCCTCGCGCTGTATTTAGAGGGCTTCAGGGTATCTGGACCCTACACCGCACCATCACATCACGTATCTCCACATTCCCTTCTGGCACACTAACCGGCACTGCAACCCTCTTCCCTCGAAATCCCACCGACGCACCGCCAAAAGCAGCGAACAACGCATTACCAATAGATTCGACTCCCCAAACTCCAACACTTAGCACTGCCTCAGGTCCCTCCTGCTCGAGACCCAACACTGCATCCTCATCCGCCAGCCTCGAATACCTCTATTTCGAAGAAGGCCAATTCCTCACCTCCTTCGGCGCCACCATGAACGCAAAACGCAGCTACGTATATCGCTACTTTGAAGAAAAAGACTGCATTGATCTGTGGTTCGCGAAACAGGATTACCTGACCGCGGATTACTTCTTCCATCGAGTAGAATTCATAGTGCCAGATCAGGGTGTGGAGAGTAAGATGCGGTCGACGAAGGAGGGTTGGAAGGCTGTGAGTAGTCATCTATGTGAGTTTATCTTTGTGGAAGACCTTGTGAGTGGCGGTTACTGACTTGTGAGGGATAGGTATTGATGATATGTATAATGTCACGTACGAGTTCTGCTTTAGCGGCGCTACGCTGGAGACTTGGACTTGTGAGTATACGGTCAAGGGACCGCAGAAAGATTATACGATTCGGAATGTGTATACGAGACCTACTTCGTTTTGACAGACTCAGGTAATGGGATATGAGATCTAGATGAGAATATAGATCGATGCCGAGACATAAACCTCATTTTATGGTTCAGGGATTTCATCTTCCAATTTTTTCACATTTGCTCTGAGTATATCTCCAACTTGGTTCATACGTCACTCGTGGGGTATATGGTACGTCATTTACTGCACAATACAATCACAGATCAGATAATCCGAGCACCTATGTGAATCCTGGACATGAAGAGCTCTGAGATGACGGACACTAGGAAAGCAGAAACGACAACACACGCAACGGTTCCCGATATCGACAATGAAGAACGAAGCCTCGGAGCAGTCTATGCTCATTTTCTGCACATAAACTTCCCACTTCCGTCAAAGACAGCAGATCGCTGAATCCGTTTAAATGAGGGATTATTCAGAGCTCGCCTATTAGGGTGCAATCATTCCCAGGCAGGTGAGGCTTTGAGTCAAGCGGTATCGAGTCCAGTCCAGTTACCTGGTTTAGATAGTCTATATTATTCAGATCTTCTCCTACAGTATAAATCAAGTATTCTTCAACACTTCAAAGCTCTTCAGTATTCAACAATCAACCTTGACGTCCTCGCCTACCTGCTGCCTCATCCTTTCCTGACCGTGGTGGGTTCTCGGTAAAGCTTGCTACCAAGCATCAACATCAACACCAAGCCCAAGTCCAGTCATCAGCTAGCGCGCGAGTGGCACAAGCAATGTTCCGAATGTTGTGGATACTTGCATATCTTACCCTGATATCCTCATTCAGCTCCAACATTCATACCTCCGCCTTTCCAACTCCCGCTCTCGTTCCCGATGCGCCCTTTCCCATCCTCGCACGAATACCAACACCAGATCCCTTCCAAACATCACAACACACCCTCCAAGTGAACAATACTCCATACCCAGAGCAAAGATTCTGCGGATTCCCCCTATCATGGATCTACCCTTGCAAGTGGACGTCTGACCCAGCTGTTTCGAGACTGCAGAAGTCAGGTCCCGTCATCTTAGTCAAGTATATCGTCAATATCCCAGGCACGTTGATGGACTCTATCCTGTCGCTACTTACAGCACCCAAACAGCGTGACTATGGCAAGCATAACAGTAAGCTGCAACATGAACGGGATATCGAATATAAGTCAGGATCAGGACTGGGAGAACGTACATCAGCTCAAGTTCCGACAGGAGGGGAAACCCTCAAAAGAGCCGGCCTCCCTCTTTTTAAGGAACACCTTTCCAGCTCTCAATCTCTCCGAGTCCCGAGGATCTTCAGCCTCCCAACTCTGGTTGTCGGCTTCATAGGTCATATCCCTCGAGCTGTGGCGGAAATAGTTCCAAGCCAGGACCTGAAGAACACCAGGGCAGCAAAGAGAGATCTCGTGTGCAAAGGCGGCGGCAATGAACCCTTCCACGATTGTCATGAAAGTGGCAGCTCCTCTCTTCGCGTCCCTCGAATCCTCATGGTCCCAGTGATGCTGTTCAAATCCGTTAAGGCGATTCCACTTGGCGGGTTCGCTACAAGCGACGAATCCGAATTCAGGAAAACATGGACCGCACCACTTGAGTTGGAGAGTCTGAATGGTACGACAGCTATCCAGGAACATAAGACCGCCAAAGGACTGTGCAGGTTCATAATCTGGGGCTATTATTGTAGAGACATGTTGAAGCAAGCGGAGCCAGACATGTCCTACGAGAAATGCCTACCAGATGAGCCTTCACTGGACCCAAATCACCAGACATATACTTGTGGCCACTGGATCATACCTTCTGCAGCACATACATCAAGAACTATCCCTAGGATATTCACCATTCCTGTCATGTTGCTAAAGACCGTTCGTGCGATCCCAGTTTCTCGCTCGACTGCACGTGTCAGCTCGAGAGCAGGACCAAAAGGATTCATTACCAGCGAGGCACCACTCCAAGTGGAAAATCTGAATGGCACAACAGCTATCCAAGAACAGCAAACAGCTAGTAAACTCTGCTGGTGGTTCATCTGGGGTATTTACTGCAGTGACAAGCCCAATAGGCCTGACATGCCGCCACCACCTCCGTATGTATGCCGTGCAGATGAACCTTCCAAAAGCGACGAGAGACAGACCTACACATGCGAGTACTCCGATAAATCATATGCAGCGCATATGTCTAGATCCGTTCCTAGAATCTTCACTGTCCCTGTCTTAGCAGCCAAGACCGTGTCAGCGACCTCCACTGGTCTCATCACTAGACTTCATACTTTCGCGAGGTCCAGGAGCGGTAACAAGACCTTCGAGAAGCGCGAAACATCCAGCGATAGCAAGAGTCAGAACCCTAATTGCGAGCTTCCTTGCACGTCGTCAGCTTCTTCCCTTGCAATACCTCGCTTCTTCAAACTGCCGCTCCTGGTTTTCTCTCTCATTGACAAAGTCACGTCCGCCTTTCTTGACAACCGATGCAGCGGAAGCGAGCGCCAAAACCCAGACTGCGAAGTCTCGTACCCCTCGTCATCGAGCCCCCTCTCTCCACCTCGCATGTTCAAGCTGCCTTTACTTGCCATTTCCTTCTTCCGCGCATTCACACATGCCACCCCGTTTCCACGACTAGTAACAATCACCAATTCCATGGCTGATCCGAATTTCGATCTCGTGCGGAAATCTGTGAGCGAGATCGTTGATGGCTTGGGGCAGTGGCTGGGGAGACGAACGAAGGTGGATTGGGCTGGGGGACCTTGTAGGGAAGAAGGGGACGGCACTGGGCCGATTCAGTGTGGAAAGACTAGAAGAGCTGTGCTGGATAGTGCAGGAAGTAGAGATGGTGTGGGTGGGGTGAGAATGGCTGGATTGGGCGTCGCGGGTGTTGCGATTGTGTTTGCGGGATCCTTGTGAAACTACGGCTAGGCTGTAGAGTGAACGACAGTTCTCAAGGCTAGCTCGGACGTTGGTGGTATCAGTAGAGGTACTGAGAGGCGATGTTCTGCCAGGTTTCTGTTAAGGAGTTCTTCTAGATGCCCAGGCTTATGTTGTGTGTATATAGCCTGAAATAGATGTATTCACTCAGCGTATGAAACATCATTACTTGTTATTGCTGGTCGATATTGTTGACTTTCCAAATCCAGATCAAACCTCTAGGCGAGTTCAAAGGGGGGTGTCCTTGCATATGTGATTCAAGTCCCATCATGTAGGTACTCGAGCAATTGTCCTCCAGGACTTACAGACCTTTAGTAATTCCAAGCCAACCACAGATCTCTACTCCCTCTTCTCAAGACTTCGCATCCTTCGGCAACCTCAACATATAATAATACCTATAAAGCCCCCACCCTAAATCACCACCCCCAGCATAATCTGCCCAATCCTTCAAATCCACCTCCAAAATCCCAATTTCCTTCCACTCAACATGCTTATAAAGCGGATGCCCAACAGGCGAAGCAATCAGAAAACAAGGCACGCCCTCCCGATCAGCCATCTCATGACCCCACTCCAACAATGCCGTGCCCATTCCTCTTCGCTGGAATTTTGGGTCCGTCATCAGCAATGAGAGGTTCAGACATCGGGTCTTCGTGATCCAGGATTTCTCAAAGGTTCTGAAGGATTTGGAGAGGTGTCTTTGGAGGGGTGTGCCAGGTCCACCGTTGGAGGCGGATACTTGGGAAATGCTGCTTTCGAGGAGAGGTGGGAACAGGAATGGATGCACTCTTTCCTTCTCATGGTCAAGTCCATCTCTAAACCGATTCTCAAATCCAGTATCCATTCCGTATCTACTCTTCTCCTCCAGACCCCATCCCCTCAACCACCAGAACCCCAAAGCAGCAATCTCCCCGCTCTCCCTATCCACTGCTTTCATCAGCCTCAATTCTGGTGCATCGAATTGCTCTTGAAGAACATCTATGAGCCACTCTTTAACAAGAGAAAGAGATATATGATCGGCCATTAAAATCAGATCGTGTGCTTCGGCGAGAACGTAAATATCCACTAATCTGGGGATGTCTTTCTTCTCGGCGGGGAGAATCAAGGGTGCAGGGTAGGTATCGCGGGGTTTGAATTTAGAACGCATTTCTTTCTGTATTAATCGAGATCGATCAATTGGTGGTGAAGATGATAGATGATGTGGACTATCTATTACTCTGCTGAAGATTATTTCATTACGACGGAGATGTTCTTGAACAGGAGTCAAAGACTTTATGATGCTCATGACTTTCACGCTGGCAGGGATGCGGATAACTGTGCCGCTGTCAGACTTAAGCCAATAGTGATGGTTTCTTACTTTGTTACTTGGCATGTAAGCTCTATTAGGCAGCTGCATTGGGTATTTGATGCAACCTGAGGATCGCAAGATCTTGGAAGCATTTTTTTGGATACTCGATTCCACGAGCTCGGGTCAATCGTCCGCCGATAGCACTTGTTAATGGTCACCCGCTACTACGGCTCATGATTTCTTTGCGCAGACAATCATTTTATATACCAAGAAGTCATTACTAGAGTCGGGCATGATGATTTAATGGTATTCTGCGAAAAACGAAGCTCATTGTAGCAGTTCAAGATGGACCCCAGGATATTGGCAAGTTGTCCCTGAACTTTAGCAAGTAGTGCCCTGAATGTTGATAGTCTTCACGCTAAAATTTAGCGACTTGAGCCTAAAAGCTCTACTGCCTTCCTACAGGAGCAACTTGTAAGTAGCATCTTAACCACAATATTCCAGATTCTGTCACTCCAAACATATGTTTCTAGAGAAATGAGAAATCAGACATGAACTGAATAGTATTGTTTATCGTTCTATCTTATTTGAGTCTAGCGCAGCACGCCTGCTAAAATTCACCGCGTCTTCTCCGTGAAGGCAAGCGGCCGTTTCTCACCCCAAGTCGAGCATGGTGAAAAACGCCATACACCTTTATACTTCCTCTCGAACCAATAATGAACCAACGACATCACTGGGCCAGGCAGACCTGGCCATACGCATCCACCCTCATAGCCTGCATCGCAAGTGCCAAGAACCATGGGAAAGAGGACCGACTAAAGATGTCAACAACACTTCTTCGTATCTCCAGGAGCAACATACCTTATCACCAGCTCTCAGCTTGAGATCGAACTCTTCATACACCTTCTTCATCACAGCACCATCATAAGCCTTAAGTTCCAACAACGTCTCAATCTCATCCGTCAAATGCTTCGTCAACGTCTCTCCAAAAGAATCCACAATCGCCCGCAACTTCATCCCGTCATACTCCTCGACACTCGTTTCTACCGCGAACTTGGTAAAAGCTTCCAAGCCAGGCATAAACGCATGATGCTGCGCAACATTCGCTTCCATGAGTCCCTTGACACCCGTAAGCCTCTCGACTTCCGGAAAGTAGAACTCCTCTTCCGCATCATGATGTTCGCGGATCCATCCGCACCAGAACTCGGTATATTTGAGCAGATCTTTGACATCTTCGGGCTTGGTGACGTAGATGCTTTGCTGGTAGATGGAATTCAATCCTCGTAGTATCCCGTTGTGAGCGCATGTCATTTCGCGAGCAATCCACACTGGCACGGGAAGTTTATTCACAGCTTCGCCTCGTCCGGGTGTTGGAATGAGATTGAAAGGTAAATCAGCCCAAGGGGTTTCTTGTGTAGCCATCTTGTATATGACTGAGATACCTTTTCTTCTGATCGCTCGAAGTCGTGAGAGGAAGTCGTCCTTTTTGAGATTCAGAGATAGAAAATTGTCAGCAGCTTTGAATCCCATCCTCCTGCAACCTTGGAATACACCTACCTTATATGCTACTTTTCAGACTCAGCTTGCGCCTTCGAGGGTTGGCAAACTCTAGACGGCGTCCTCATTCGTCCAAATTTCCAGCCACCAACATCTCATGTAAGCAGAGAGCGTTTTCTGGAAGCGGCCGACCGTACCACAAAGGCTCTCGCCTAACCTAAATCTGACTGCATGATTGTAATATTCAAGACATGATTGGACGTCGTCTTTATTTAGAAGAGCATGCAGGGCTGAGCAGGGGGACTCTGTAGGTTGGTGCTGTGAGCTGATCTTGGTGCTCGGGTTCGGCCGATTTCAGTAGTGCGAGAACCCTGCTTATCACTCTATTCATGTCGGCTACCCCTGAAATTAGGGTTCAATCTCGATCATTTTGTCTCAGTGAATGTGTCCAGAATCTTTGAGTGCTTTAGGTGTTGGATGCCCCTTGTCATATGCTTGTCCTGACAAGGTTGCAAACGTTTGAACAATTCTGTGATTCCAAGCGAGAATTGACGGGATCGTGTTGCAAATGCTCGTTCGTGGGCTGCAATTGGTTTGGCAGATTCGCCCTTCTTTATTGAAAGATATGAGATATAATTACGGAGATAAGTCTGAGCTTTATATAGAGATCCTGCCGAGCCCCCAAAACCAACTGGCAATGGTCTGGGAGGTGGAAGGAGTATCTGGCAGTATTTCCCAGAAGGTGCACGGAATGGTTACGATAGAGAGATGCCTTGGTATTGAAGAAGCAGACTTTAATGATTTCCTAATTTGTGATTGATCTAAGTCATTGCAGCGCGTGCGCGCCAATACACGCCCTTTTGTTGACTGTCAAGGAGGGCGTGGCCGGAACAGGAAAGATCTGCGTTGACTTTCATCGTTTCAGAGATCAGTTGAAGAGATGCAAAGCAATCGTAAGGATCAGAGTCAGCGATAGAAGACTTAGGGTGAGACTTCTGGCAAATGAGCACGCACATTTCTCTTCAAGACTCAATTTTGTTATCAAGACTGACGTTGACAAGCCTGCTGCGGAACGGATCTCAACTTTACGTAAATCTCAGAAGAGCAACTTAAGACAGGTCGAGGCTCAGAGCAATTCTCTTCATTTTTCGATCTTAATCAGTTCATACACGCGGTTTATATAATGGCGGCCAAACAGCGAGTCCTCAAACTCACAATCATGCAGCACCGGAACCCCTCCATGAGCGAAGAGGATTTCCACGCTCACTGGACACGCAAACATGCGCCTCTCGCATCAGCATGGCTTCAGAGAAATGAAATAATTAGCTACACTCAAGTAAGCTCTCTCCATGTTTCCACTTCCATCCCCGACCTAGAATTTTACTGACCAACTCTCCAGTACCACACCCCGAAATCCACACGTTATCTCGCAGCAAGTGTAGCTAAAGACTTTGGCTGGACGCTGGCTGGCTACGACGGGTACGTTGACTTCATGGTGAGTAGTGTAGAGGATCTGAAGAATGCTGTGGAGGATCCGGAATATCCTGAGAAGGTGCTGCCTGACGAGCAGATGTTTATGGATCAGTCGAACTCGGTTGTTACGGTCGGGTGGGAGGAGGTATACGTAAAGGATGGGAAGGTTATTAATATCGATAGAGATGGAAACTCTATTTATGGTCAAGATGGAAGGGTAAAGTTGTGGACTTGTGGCAGGTGGTGCTTGGGAGAGAGCAAGGAACTTGGCTGGAGATAGCAGTTAGGATTTCTTTTTTGTTTCAAGATTTTGTGTCCCGATCTACTTCATTACTTGAGAGCTGCCTATACTGTGTTATTACGATATGGTAGTCAGTCGGAATTTTCACAATGGCGAGAACGATCCCTTTCTATGTGGCGCAAATGAACAATCGCTTTCTCGAGATTAAGCGAAGTCCTAATTCATACTTGAACAATACGCTTGCGAAGCATTTCAGATCGTCTTGAATCGTCTCAGGAAACGTGTTAAAGTAGTGGAACTGAAACGAAAGTCTGCCCATGATCTAAAAGGTCACTTCTACGCAAGTCTCATCCGAAATTGCGTTTGCACTCAAAGCCCTCATGTACACCCGTCTGCCTTGACGGAAAAAGCTTCCAACTTCTGCGTGGGTCACTTACCATCTTGTTGATAGTATTTCAACTGATGTTAAAGAACTGCCCTAGAGTTTGCTTCTTCGGATCTAAGCCTCTGCTCCAGCCACGCAAGTAGCCGCGATGATGTTACACAACGAGGGGGAGCAGTAACCCCCTAAAATGGCGAGGCTCACTGCTGTTCCGCATATTATTCAGATATCCTAACCATCGATTCCATCTCGATCAACTATTTGTGTCAAACCATGTCCTTCGGCATCGGAATCGGCGACATCCTCAAGGTCAGCGAGTTGGCATATCAACTCTGGAAAGCGTGCATTGAGTCAGCGACCGAGTTTTCGGAGCTGAGCGGACAGCTCAACACCTTACACCGACTGCTGAAGGCTCTGGTTCAGGAAGTTGAAACCGCCCTTTCGCTTTTGAATCGACGAGGTGGAGATCGAGTCGATGAGTTTGAGCAACTTTTTGGAAAACTCAAGAGCACGGCTGTTGGAAGTGGAGGAGGTTGTCAAGAAATATCGTTGGATCGGGACTGGAAACGGCAGGCGGAGGATGCTGAAACTTATTGGGTTTGCGATCGAAGACTTGAGTCCACTGAGAGAGAAGCTGGTACTGCATCTCACTGCTATTGCACGTTCTACGATACGCTGCAGTCAGGCTCGTTGGCGGGGATTGAGGACCATGTGGAACTTATCAAGCAGGCAATGTCCTCTACAAACACGAGAGACAAACCGTCGGTGGAACAGCAACTTCGAGACGCGAACATCATCCCAGAGACTCGGAGGTGCAGGTAAAATATGAGATAAGCAAGTGTGCTGGGTGCGAGGGTGGTACCTGGGTAACATGCCCCGAGTGTGCCGGCGCGAGGTAAAGTACTTATATCCTAACTTTCTTCGTTTACTATACTAAGATTTTGCGATTATAGAGGCGCTCCAGATTGTTTCACTTGTCGTGGCTTTAGTGTTGTTCTGGCAGAATGTCCTAGCTGCAAATTCTGTCCGATCTTGGGCATGTCTGAAATTGACACCGAGGATGATGCGGTGAATGGACTTAATACCACCATCAGGTGAGATCATAGCTGGGAGTAGCATTCACGAAGAGTTTGAGATCAATGTTCTTGCCTTGAATACAGTTTGGGATATTGAAGCTCTGATTTAAACCTCATAGTTCTCATTATCTCATACTTTTCTCATAACTCATCAGACATGTCTCGTAACTCCCGGCACCATCCCCTTTCCCTATTATTCGTACATTCGACCATTACACCTCCGCACCACTCTCCACTAAGCTCGACCCATCACTCCTCGGCCCAAAAGCACTTATCCTAAACCTACTGATCCTCACCGAACTTATCCTCCAAGCCCTCCTCTGAGGTCCACCATGCCAGCTCCAGCTCCTCCAACTTCTGCCTACACTTCGAGTCTCATTACTCACAGCATCGGCATCACTGGCATCATCGTAGCTGCTTGCCTGACCCGCTTGGCTGCTGTTCTCTTCCAGAAAGATAGGCACTTCTCTCACTTCGGTCATACTCTGACCACGCTCGCCAGTCTCGCCCGTCTCACTTAATCTGCTCTGCTCTGCCTGGTCGGGTACTGTAGCCATGCTGACGAGACTCTCCTCAGCACGACTCCCAGCTGCACTTCGCGGGATGCTAGATTCATACGTAGCTTCGCTGAGATGCCTGATCCGCTTGACTTTGTCCATCCAAGGATCACGATCGCGATCTATGGATATCCGCATCTCGTCATCGGCCAATGTTATCAGTGCTCGCCGAGGAATTCTCGGCATCTGACTTTCTCTCGTTGGAAGGTCCTTTCTTTCTTCGGGTTGGTAGTTGATTTCTCTCCACCCCTTCCTCTCGGTTTCGTCTACATTCCCTTCTCCTCTGGCTGCGCTGCCGCTCACGAAGTCGCTACCTTCGCTGAGCTGTTTGCTAGTTTTTCCGAAGGTGCTCAAGGTCTTAAAGGTCAATCGACTGCCGAGCCAGGTGCGTTGATTTTCGCTTTGTACGCTGTTGATCAAGTCGCGGTCGGCACTTCGTGGCTCTGGTGAGAGATTGCCAACCACAAAGCCCACGCCGGAATTGGAACCAAAGTACCGAGGGACGTGGTGGTTGAGAATCGGCTTGATTGATGGAAGACACACGCAGATCGTGGCCACGGTAAGTTCGGCCTCGGACCAGGCAAGAAGGTGTATTGTGTCCCCTGTAGATGGCGACGATTAGCCTCGATGACCTCCCAGTAGCAGGGCCAAGGCTATAGCGTTGACTTACAAGATTGATCAAGGGTATCACGGTAGTAAATGACAGGCTTGACGCGGATGATGCTAATGACACAGGCACTGTTATCGTCAGTAAGGTTGAAAGGAATATCTGTAGAGTTTCATACATAATTCCTACGCTGAACATTGAGATCAAACTGATCTTCTTACCCTTTCCAACGTTCAACTTGCTCAAACAGGGAATGGGTAAAAGGAGAATTGCAAGGTCCTCGACGATTGAGAATATCGCCCCGGGGAAGATGATCGTCTCGAGCTGTATGCAGTGACCTTCCAGGCGAGGATTCCATAAGAGTGCGACAGGCTTGCACTGGAAGAGGATTGGAAAGAAGAAACCAACGCCATGAAGTAATGTGAAGACAATGAGGATCCATGTGAGGATCTGAATCCAGGGGACGGGAAAGACTCGGAGGTAGAAGAGGAGAATGGAGACCTTGAGAAGGACCTGCACAATGATGTAGAAGAGTTTCATGACGTAGAAGACCTGGAAAGCGTTGGATTATTAGCACAGATACGTCGGCTTGGGAGTCAGTATGAGAAAAACCTTAGCGATTTGGACAAGATTTCCAGGATCATCAACGTCCCAAGCATGAAGCCCCAAGCCGATTGTGGAATCTAAAATCATCAGCGATGCGATACGAGACTGCGTTAATCGTCCACCCTACCCCAGATCATTACAACCGCAATCATAATCATGAATAAAGCAGCAACAGCTGTGTTCCAATCATCCCACCAAAACCTCTTGACGATTACCATTCGGGAGTAGCATCTCAGCAAGACAAAGACTGCTGCTAGAAGAGCCATGATGATCGTAAGATTCCGAATATAAGCTGATCTTGATGGTGTAGGGAAGTCCTGGCAGAGGCTCTTTTGAAATGGCCATGCGACTAAAATGTCATTAGTTGTCGCAAACCAAACGTAGGTCTTGCTTACTTGCTGCATCTGTGGCGCTGCAGGTTGTTTGTACACATGCTGAAATAGTCCTCATAGACGAAATGTTCGGACAAAGGACTGCACTGATTTCGGCAATTGAGCCATTACGGTATCCCAGGCCGTCAACTACCGGCACCGTACATTGTTCCTGCAATACAGTCAGAAAAGTCCCATTGCTTGAATGAGGCACTTACTGCGCAGTCGGGATAAGTTGCCAGATACTGCTCGAGGGGTGTCGACTGCTGTGCAAGGACCACTGCAAACATCTGCAGGGCGAACAGCAGTGTCAAGGGTCTCATGATGCAGGCATTTCACGGGCCATGAGAAAGATAAAAGTGCAAGGCAATAATCGGAGCAGGTACCTGAATATGAATGGAAGCATTGGAGATTGCGAGGGGTACAAGCCGTGTGCATGGACATGATGAATTGGTGGCTGATGGCTGGTTCTGATAGGCCGGTCCGGCCGTTCGAAGTGAGCAAGCAGAAGCTGGATCAACGTCAAAAGTCCCAAGCACTAGTGCAACGCCAGCATAATCAGACCACGCCTGGATAGTCTACACCTTGAGGTCTTCGCAGCAAGTAGTGTGATGAAGCGACCAACAAGCCTAGCGTCGAGCCAATGACCCATTTAGTGCTTGTGTGGCTTACATAGTTGGCTACAGCTTGACCAAGCTGCATGCTGTCCGCAGAGCCTTTCCTGCAAATGCCAGGCACGCAGAGGCCAGTGCTCTTAGGAGAAGCCTCCCAATCAAAAATGTAAGATTGTGAGCGACTGATCAAAGATACTCTTCCTTTGCGAGTTTGGCTGATGGATCATTACGATTGGCTCGTACAGTCCTAGGGTCGTGAAAGTTTGAAGAAGACTAAACTTCTAAGGCAACAACAGCTAGAATATGATCTCCATCGCTAATCGACTTGCCATCTCGAACTCAAGTTGGTGTTCTATTTCGCCTGCGCTTTGATATCAGGTCTTCGGTCGTCGGTCGTCGCTGGTCGTCTATCTTTCTCGAAAGGGAAGAAAGCCGCGACTGGAAAGCCAAAGTCACGATATGCACGCCATAACAACTCGAAAAGTCTCTGTAATCTGTTAGAGGCTTCGAGAACGTGTCCGTGCGGGAAGACTACCTTGACAACGGGTGAGTTCTGGCCTGAGCTAGAGGCGCTGGCGCCGGTCCGTCGATGTTAGGGCTACTTAGCTACTCCTCAATAGGATTTGGGCTTTCAGATCTCAAACCCCTAGAAAGCTCAATGGCTCAGGAGCTATGATTCGAAATGTCTCAATGATAGTTGTACAATTGTAGCGACCCAATAGGGTCTCACGACTAATCATTGTTGATGACCCGCTGCAGAAGAGTGGAGGGGGTTCTCCGTGAACCTTCTTACATAGTTTCAGCGCCCAAAGACGTGCACCTAAAAGGTGGACTTACAAGGTGAGTACGAGATCACTCAAACAATTGGCTTGTGCTAGTAGGTGGTTCTAGCAACGATGCTGTTGAGCATGGAGCGATCGATATATTCGGCACTTGTGCTAGATACCAGATTCGGAATTTTCATGCGCCGAGGAATGGTTAATTCGGATAACTCACCGAAGGATCCAAGATCAGCAAAGGGTCCAGCCAAGCCTCTTCGAATCTAAGCCTGCTCGAGAACTTCCGGGTGGTGGGGTAAGTAGACAGCATATTAGGTTGTGTGCGAGTTCACAATCCCAGCGCGAATTGTCGGCATGTATCTTAGTGGCCTTGGGAACTTTGAGCTGGGAAAGCTGGATTCGTTTTGGAGAACATTAGCCCTGGATCCTTCGTTTCTCCGCATTTACGGGAAAATATCCCGCGACGGGTAGGATCGAAAGTTGTGGGATCCCATGATGATCCGTGGACTGATGTAGGCAAGAATGTCGAATTCTTCCCGTTTGCCATCTGCCGTCTCATTATCCGGTCAAAGCGTAGGAGATGGACGATCGCACACATGATAGATACCTTTGATGATGGCTATGCTATCGTGATCAGACGGCATGCAAAAGTCCCTCGTGAGCTGAGAGGAAAAGACAATCGGAATGATTCACCCTTCGCGCCGTTCACATCATCGTGAACTTCCAGTGCCATAGGTCCGCACAAAATTTACCATACCATAGTCATAGACTCTCAGATTGGTCGCGGAAAGCAGTATCAGATCAGCGAATGACCCGATCTGGGAGTAGTGCTGCTCAAGATGTCCACATCATTTGTATCGGCGTAGAAAGTGCTGGACTGTGCAAACATGGCAAGAGCATCGACGACGAGGTAGGAGCATCTTGGCTCCATTCCTAGACACATAGGCGCTGGCCTTGTTGTTGCCTCGAAACGACAGACCCTGAAGACGAGCGTCAGGACCGTTGACATGGAGGCAGGTATATTACACTAGAATCCGGCCAGTAATGGATCCTAACGGGCCCAAGTCTTGGAGCCAGCAAGATAGAAAGAGACAAGTGTACGAAGCCCAATAGACCAACAAAATACCGACTTGTATCGCTGGCTTGTGCAAAAGGAAGAGCGACAATGCTGTGGTAGGAATGTGGTTTCGACTAGAGCAACTTCAAAGATCCGTAGAGTTGAGATAGCATGCAAGGTAGATTGCCAGTCATACCGTCAGCGAGCAATAGAGACTTCTGGAATGAAGGAGTTGAAGAGGATTACGGATACTCATGAATATCAATAGTTGGGGACTTGCTCGAGTCTCGCCATCTTGAACAGTGCACTCTTGGCCGGGTGCCAGCTTCCGTGGCAATCAGCAAGATGGAGCATCGCGACTGGATTGTATCATTTGATGGTGATATTTCATTGAGGATGATGCTGCTGGACTACATGCAGCATGTTGTCTCGATGCTCATATTGTCGATAACAGAAGCTCGAGGAATCGTAACGGGAGTGCTCTCCCAGTGCCTTAGGGGCGGCAGTCGCTAAAGACAGCGAACGCGCTATCACCCCCAGGCTCTCGGCCCCTGAACAATCCAGGTGCTGACTAACAGCCACTCTACGCGTCACTTAACACAGTCGCGTCTCCAAACCAGCGAGAAAAAAGCTATTTTAGAATTATATTCACAACAATGGGAAAACAGCCATCTTCGACCCCTACGCCGTCGCAAGGGAAGCAGACTGCTATTTCGAGCTTCTTCACAAGAAAGGCACCCACGAGCTCCCAACCTGCTGCAAGTTCGCAAGCACCAAAACCGCCACTCGAGACTTCGAAAGTACCAAACCTCTACGACGCCGAATCGGCCGATGAGGAGGAATTATTCGTGGCACAAAAAAGGTCTCCGGCAAAAAGACCCTTAGCAGATGTGTCCGATGAGGCCAATGGGAGACACAGTACAATAGAGCCCCAAACGAAGAAGAAGAGGGTTAGCGAAGATGATGATGAAAGCAACAGTGCATTCTTTCCGTCCAGACCAGCAGCAAAATCGAAGACCGCTCCTACAAAGCCTGTCATATCTCCACGAACCGAGAAGTATGTGTATACAGGGTCCAGCCAAATTGCCCCCAGTGAGCCGGCTGCAATTCCTGAAGAAGAAACCACCGCTGAGGAGAAGGCACGGAAGGAGGAGATACACAGACAGTGGATCAAGCGGATTGGTGGCATGACCATGGGAAGACGATACGATGATGCTACTCCAGCTCCGACTGACGGCGATGGCGATGAAGGAGAGGAAGAGGAAGAAATCCCTGCCCCAAAAGCGAAGAGGAAAGGCGCAAAGACCGGCAAGCTTACTCCACTGGAGTTACAAGTCTTAGACATCAAGCGGAAGCATATGGACACTCTCTTGATCGTGGAAGTCGGATACAAATTCAAGTTCTTTGGGGAGGATGCACGAATTGCTGCCAAAGAACTAAGCATTGTTTGCATTCCGGGAAAGTTTAGATATGATGAGCGTAAGTATCTCGAGATTTGCTGCACTTCTACTACTAAATCATCCGCAGACCCATCTGAGGCTCATTACGATCGTTTTGCTTCCGCCAGCATTCCCGTGCATAGATTGCCTGTACATGCGAAGCGTTTAGTGACCGCCGGTCTGAAGGTTGGCGTTGTGCGACAAATTGAGACCGCAGCATTGAAGAAAGCTGGCGACAACAGAAACGCACCTTTCACACGCAAGCTCACCAACGTCTATACAAAAGGGACTTATGTAGATGATATCGAAAATCTGGACCAACCAGGCGAAGGAGCTCCTTCGACCGGCTATCTTCTGTGCATCACGGAATCGAAGGCCAAAGGCTGGGGGACGGATGAAAAGGTCGAAGTAGGCATACTTGCCGTTCAGCCGTCAACTGGAGACATTATCTACGATACTTTTGAGGACGGCTTCATGCGCAGTGAGCTAGAAACTCGATTACTTCATCTCGCGCCATGCGAATTCCTCATTGTTGGCGATCTTACCAAGGCTACTGATAAGCTGGTAAAACACTTGTCTGGGAGTAGTACTAATGCTTTCGGGGATAGGATTCGAGTAGAGCGAGTGGAGAAGCGAAAGACTATGGCTGCCGAATCTCATTCTCATGTCACACAATTCTATGCCGATAAGTTGAAAGCCCAAGAGAACGAGTCAGAGAAGGAGCGGGAGCAGAGTCTCTTGGACAAAGTCCTCAAGCTTCCAGAACAGGTCACTGTGTGTTTGTCGGCTATGATAACTCATTTGACAGAGTACGGACTTGAGCATGTCTTTGACCTTACGAAATACTTTCAGTCGTTCAGCACTCGGTCACACATGATTCTCAATGGTAACACATTGACAAGTCTCGAAGTTTACCAAAATCAAACCGACCACACGGAGAAGGGAAGTCTATTCTGGACCTTGGACAAGACACAGACACGTTTTGGGCAGCGCCTTCTCCGGAAATGGGTCGGACGTCCCCTGCTGGACAAGTCACAACTCGAGGCTCGAGTAGCAGCTGTCGAGGAACTGAAAGACGGTTACCAGACTCCAAAAGTTGACAAACTACATGCCCTTCTTCGAAATATCAAGATTGACCTTGAGAGGAGTCTCATCCGCATCTATTATGGAAAGTGTACACGTCCCGAACTCCTCATGGCACTACAGACCCTACAGCGAATTTCCAACGAGTACGCCTACGTTCGCAGTGCCGCAGACGCACCATTCACGTCCGATCTCATCACCACCGCCATCGCAAGCCTCCCCAGCATCTCCGAGACCATCATCTCCTTCCTCGACCAGATCAGTGCCGAAGCGGCACGCCAAGATGACAAGTATGCCTTCTTCCATGAAGACCACGAAACAGACGCCATCGCGGACCACAAGTTAGGCATTGCAGCGGTCGAGCAAGAACTGGATGCTCACCGCGAAGTCGCAACAGAGACCCTCCGGTCGCACAAGAAAGTCTCCTACACGACAGTAGCAGGCATCGAATATCTCATTGAGGTGGCCAATCAAGACCTCAAGCGTGTCCCAGCATCCTGGTCCAAGATTTCAGGCACGAAAAAAGCGTCTCGCTTCCACACCCCAGAAGTAATCCGCTTGATACGCGAGAGAGATCAACATAAAGAATCACTATCCGCAGCCTGCGATGTAGCATTTCAAAGTCTCCTCCTTTCAATAGCAGGTCACTACGGTCCACTCCGTGACGCCATCTCAGCACTCAGTAGTCTCGACTGTCTCTTGTCTTTAGCGACTGTGGCTGCTTTTCCAGGCTACACGAAACCGACATTCCTGCCATCGTCTCCTGGCTCGCCAACCGTCATAAACATCGAAGGCGGACGACACCCAATGGTCGAGCAACTCCTCCCATCGTCCTACATCCCCAACAGCACCTCTCTCTCCAACGGCCCTTCTGAACCCTCCTCACCAGCTACCCGTGCTCTCCTAATGTAAGTGATAAAACACATGTCCATTGAATCGCATCTTCCCCTCTCCAACCCTCCCATGCCCAGTCAATAACAACAAAGCACCCATCTAATACTCTCACCCGCAGAACCGGCCCCAACATGGGCGGCAAATCCTCCTACGTCCGCCAAGTCGCTCTCATAACCCTCCTCTCGCAAATCGGCTCCTTCGTCCCCGCCTCCTCCTGCAGCCTAACCCTCCTCGACGGAATCTACACCCGCATGGGCGCCTACGACTCCATAATGACATCCCAATCAACCTTCCAAGTCGAGTTATCTGAGACATCCTCGATCCTGAAATCAGCTACGAGTAGGAGTCTGGTTATCTTGGATGAGTTGGGGAGAGGCACTAGTACGCATGATGGCGTAGCGATTGCGGGTGCGGTGCTGGATTGGGTGGTCAGGGAGACGAAGTGCTTGTGTTTGTTCATTACACATTATCAGAGTTTGGCGAGCGTGGCGAAGGGTTTCGAGGGAGAGGAGTTGAGGAATGTGCACATGAAGTTTAGTGCGGTGGAGAAGGAGGGTGAGGGGGCTGGTGAAGAGGAGATTACGTTCTTGTACGAGGTTGGCGACGGTGTAGCTCATCGTTCATATGGGTTGAATGTCGCGAGGCTGGCAAATGTACCGCAGGCGGTGTTGGACAAAGCTGCCTTGAAGTCACATGAATTGGAGATGGAAGTCAAGCAGAAAAAGATGGTCAGTCTGTCAAGATTGATGAATGATGTCCTAGCTATGAAAGGGGGCTCCGACCTGCAGGAGCTAGTTGTGGGTATGGAAGAGCTATAGTGTATGATACAGGGTGGGAAGAAAGCAGAATAATAGCACGTCATGATACCCCATCCTCATCTCTTATGATGTCGTAAAGCTAAAGTACGCAATGAAAGGTTGGGAAAATGTGATGAAGGATGGAAGCAATAGGAAATCCGTAACGCCGCTCGAAAGCCAAACTCCTAGGTCGTCGAAATTGTACCAGGGTCAAGCTGGAAGTTGGATATATTAGATGGGGAAGGTGTTGCCACTGGTACTGCTATCAGGGCGTGGCCCCATGCCGTGGCTTTGTTGCTGGCCCATGTTAGCCATAGGGTTAGGATGCTTGTTGTAATCGGTAATGAAGTTGGAGCCGTAGCCGTTTGGGGATCTGTTGTCGCCGAAGCCAGTGTAGCCGAAAGGACCTCCGCCATAGCCGTAGGATCTAACGTAGTTGTGATGGAAGAGAGGATTGGACACTCCTTCATGATATGCATGTGGTGGGTAGACTTGTGAATCTGAGAGGGCACGTCGATTGGGATGGTAGGTCAGCATTTCAGCTTGCCCATTCTCCTTGCCACTGGCCCGGTACACTGTCGGTCTGGGAACTGGGGTTGGCGAGACAAGGGTATGGTTCGAGTTTATTGAATTGCTCGGAAATGTGGGCAAACCATGAGAACTCAAGAAATCGAATCTGTGTTTGATTCTGATCAGCATCATGGAGAGTCTTCGGGAGAGTGGCAGCTCTGTACCGGTGATCTTCCAGAGGTGTTTCAGTTCGGCCTGGGCTGACTTCTGGGATATCTTGAAAAATGGTGAAGCCACGCTTCTTAGTCATGTCACCAACAGTCAATCTGAACTCTTCGTCCTCCTCTGCAGTTGGGATGTATCGTCTCTCGATGTCCGCTAGAGGATTGAGTAGGGGCCCGGAAGGAAACAAGCCAATTGGACGAGTTGACATGGAGTGCATCTGTCTCTTTTGGGGACTGAGAGCAGCTGCAGCAACTTTCTTGGCTCGAGGAGCTCGCATGCGAGGAGCATTTGTACTGACATTCGAAAGTGCTTTGGTAGGTTTACGGACCTTTCTCTTCTTTGGTGATGGGACTGACCGAGCCTGTTATTTGAGAAGTTAGCTTACATTCATCTGAGGTAAAATACTGAGCAATGGAATAATTGAGGCTCGTCTAAAGCATACCGGACTGCTCTCAGCGGATAGAGGGCCGAAGATATCTCTGGAGCCTCTGAAGTCACCATTGGCATGAAAGCTAACCTCTGCAGGCTCAGATGCTAGGGACGTAGCGATCATGTCCTCGAGAACAGTATTGTCTTTACGTTGGTTCCGCATTCTCTTCATCTCTGGAGTTGCAGAGTCAAACAAATCCATCCCCGGCCAGATGATGCCCTTCAGCTTAGCACTGTCGGTAAGCTTCTCGCCTGGGTTCTGGCATTGTATGAAATCAGGATCTCCAAGATCAAGCTTGACGGGGGTTGTGAGACTGTTGCTATTAGCAGAGAAGTATAATTGATGTAGATTGGCATACTTAGGGTCAAGCTTGCTGCTCGGTGATGTCTCCTGATGGGTGAAGTTTGGCACTCGACGTCTTGTGGTAGGTGTGGTATACATAGTGTTTGGCTCCCAGTCATCATCCATTGTTGATGCTCTTGTGCGACCTGCACTTGGCCAATCCTGCATTCGAGGAACAGGAGCACGAAAGACAGGAGTTTGAGCCAAAACCTCCTTGGCAGGTGCTGATTTAGTTTTCTTCTCCTTCTTGGGCTGGAGGGATATTAGTAGAGCCCAGGATATACGTCATGGTTGCGGGTTTCGAGAGGGGAACAGTGAATTGGGCAGGGAGTGAATATTGCGAGGTGAACATTGTGATGAATCTCGCAGGATTGAGCTTACCGCAGTGTAAGCATCATCAGTATCAGCATCTCTCGCTCTCTTGGTCTTCTTGTTGTTCTTGAGAGCCAGCCTTTCCGCCAGCAAGGCATCGAGATTGTTTTGATTGTACCAGAAGGTAAAACCATTGAGCTTGTCTCTACACTCTGGCTCGCTCTGGGCACGAATCTCAAGCTTAAATCGGTGGGACAGATGTGCTTTCGAGGAGATGTGGGTCAGGAGATGGGAGATATCGGAGAACCTTGGGTTCTTTGGACAGAGAATGCATTGCAACTCCATGTCGGTTTCTTGCTTAGCTTTCGGCATCTTGGCGGTGCTGCAGAAGATCATCGATTAGCCATTGAGCTCCGCAGATGGCAGAAGTGTGATTGAGCTTGTCGAGGCTCCCAATTGTGTACAGAAGGCATGTTTCGAGGTGAAAGACGCTCGATTGCATGACAGGGAGAGAGTGTTGTTCAATCAGTGGTGTACTGACCTTACATGTAAATATAGAGCATGTGGTGTTACTCAATTGGCGTTTGCTGCTCGGTAACTGCCAATGCAGTGGTGGCCACCGAGCGGTGCTGTTGAAGTGCCTGGCAAAGTGCAGGTGGGCGACTCGCAGTGTGTGGGAATGAGCAATCGTAAATGACTGCTCGCGTTGAATCAAAGACGATTGAGATGCGAGCAGCGCAGTGCAGGAGGAAGGATTGCCTGAGGGTAGTTAAGGTTGGTGGAGAAGGAGGATGGAGAGAAGAGAAGAGGAGAGGAGAGGAGAGGAGCAGCAGGAGAGACGGAGGTTTTGTAGATGAGAAGAGATAGGAAAGAGGCTAGGCAGCATCTGAGGAGCGAGGAAGGAAGGCTTCCTGATTGGGAAGGGACGAGGACCAGGTCGGGGACTCGTTGAGGAGCGAGTAGGTAGGTAGGGAAGCGAATCTTCCCAAGCAGGTAGGTGGGTAGAGAAGAGAAGGCGGGGAAAGGAAAACGCCTCAGTCGGAGTTCCCGACCTACGAGTATTGAGGACGTTAGCGAAGGTAGCCGACTCAGACTGAATTGGTCGAAGGACGTCCGAGTTCGCCTTTCAGACAGTGGAGGTGAATCTGCTCAAGTGGTGCCCAAGCGGATGCCTTAACATCCTCGGTCACGTGGAAGCATTCAAGAACAGAAGATGTCCTGATTGAGGGACTCAGAGCAAGGAGCAGTCTCAAGGCTTACTGTGAGTACGCTGACTATTTCCCCATGATGCGCAAAACATGGTGTCGTCATACGCACTCACTCCAACTAGCATTCATATAGTCGCAAGACAATGACCCGAGCATTGCAATTCGGCAGAAGAGGAATGGCTTCAGATTTGTGTTCCATTCTTAACCCGTATGGTTTGAAAGGGAACACGACGCAGTTGAGGGGTTAGGAACATTGAAAGATAGCATTTTTTTTAGATGAACGAAGAGGAGACTTTGTCTTCAGTATGAGCACAACTTACTTGACCTCCGTAGTCGCATGATTACCAGCGAAGACGTTCTGCAAGACTGCTGTGCTCGTAAGTCTATTGTCGTTACTATAACACTGCGAAGAAAGCCCGTCATGACAGCTAGAGCATTGTGTATGCTTTGTGCTCTGAAAAGAGAGCATGCCTCTTTGCGACACGTACACTAAAAGCAGAAACCGACGGGCCATTGATTCCATGTCATACTCTAAGATATCATAGACTCTGCACCGATGGGGGCTCAACATTCATGGCGTGTGACCCAAGGCAACGCTTGATGCCCCTTCAAGCCTTGCCCGTGAACAGTTCGTCATAAGAGAAGTGGCTTGAAGTGAGATCTCTACCGTCTTTGAACAGGCGAATGTCTCTTTGAGATGACAATTCTGATAGCGAGAATTCCAATCGAGCTTCTGTACCGCTCTATCATTTTCGATGAAGCTTGACGGAAGGATAGTTCAGGGTAGCGATTCTTTAGATCCCTTACCCAATCGGCAGCGTTGCTAGAATTTACCAAAAGCGAGCACAGAAGCATATATTACATTACGAAATGGGGGCTTACGGCATCACGACTTGATGTCATGATTGTATCAAGGCTTTTTGAGCTCTCAAAATACAGAAACAAGATGTTTGGGTGCTCTCATTAGCCATGAAGAATCTGCTCTTCTCCTGCCTTGTATCCTAGGACCACTCGTTATAGGTGCGAGGTTATTAGATGGCAGGAGGTGATATGTCCGAACAACAAAGACTCTGTTGAAAGCACGGCTATCATTGCGACTTTTTCAAGGAGAGAGAAGCAATGAGGGAAACTAGAGGGGATGGGGTATCAACGTTGGTATCATTCAAATCGTGATTCATGGCTCATTATCATACCCAGCACCAAGCTCTCGCTCAATGACTTTCCTCGGCATGCAGCTATGCGTTGTCAGTAGACGCAAAAGGAAGGGAATGAAGCACGCACTAAACAGGATCAACCTCTTCCAATCCTTGGTATCCTAAAAGACTTAGACCAGCGATGCCAAATACAGTATGGAAGACATCGACCACATCACCTGGCCTGTCAGCAATACCGCCCATTTCGGGATCCTACTTTAATCAGCACTTCCCAGTCAAGACATGGAAACCGGCAACCTACCTGACACCTCAAGATAAACCCCTTCAACGCCTCCCCGTCAACCCAATGTAACCTCCCAATCATAGCCAAGCTACTCCCCACCCACCAACTATAACACACATCCTCCAGCTTCTCCGCCCTCCCATTCAGACCCCCCTGCTCTACCTGCCTCTCACTCAACCACCGTCCCAACTTATCCTTATCCACAACATCGATCCTCCTCGCAATACTCAGTGCCGCAAGACACGCATATATCTGCCCAGAATGACTTTCCGCACCAGGCGAGACCCCATACCCACCATCAAAGTTCGCACAAGAGACGATATATGTGACAGCGAGCGGGACGTCGACTAATGAAAGGAGTTTGAGGAGGGAGAGAGCAATCAGCGAGGAGCAGATAAATCGTGTATCCTCTTCGCCCCATTCGTCGCCTGTAAATGTCCCTGTTTCTCTATTCTGAAGGCCTGCGATCCCTGCCATCCTGTTAGCACAACGGCTCGCAATTGAGAGAAGAGTACTACGCACATAACCCCACCGCCCTCTTCCCCCCAGCCCCATCGACTTTCACCCCCCTCTCCTCAAGCTCATCCCAGGCTCCAACCATAGCCAGAATTTGCACAGCGCTACACGTATACAGTATATGCGCATCATGCCCTGGCGCTGCACCAAAACCTCCACTCTCCGTCTGACAGCTCAGCACGAAATCAATCGTCTCTTTCCTAGGCAGAGCATCGGGGCGGTTGAGAAGATGAAGGGCTGTCAGACCCCAGTAAATTCCATTGAGGCGGAGGTGTTCCGTGAGGTGGTATTCGAGCTCGTCTTTGCGGGTGTCGAGAGACTGGATATAATTTACGTGGGCGGAGATGGAGAGTTGCAGTTCGGTTGGGAGGGAGGCTGAGGCTGAGGCTCGTCCTGGACCAGATACGAGGGACATTTTGGTGGTAATTGTTTGTTATTTGGTGGTCTTGAAGAGCTGGGAGCGTGAGAGCAAGTCTTGAATTCGGCTGGCTCGAGAATCCCCACCAGTTCATGAACCAATCGGAGATTTTGTCAGCCTTGTCCGAGTTTCGAGCTTCACATCTACTGTACGATCACACAAGGCTTGTCGTGTCCAAACTCTTGCAGTTGAATATGATTCAGGATGCATCTTTATCCATCTGTACTTCGATCAAGTCATCCAGCATTTCTAATTTTTCACTTAAAGTTTGCAACTTTCAGAACCGAATAGTTGTTCTCTTGCAACTCCCAAACAGCTGTAGGCCTCTTAGGAGGTATTGTTTATGCATACTTTTCTATCTCAAAGCCAAAGTGATGCATTGGTCTAAGAAAAGCCATATCAATACAATAAACTGTTTCACTCTCAATGGGAACTTCATTCGTCTCTTTTCCCTTCAGCTCCCCGCAAGGCTTCGCGTAGCCAATCATGCTGCACCGAGCTCACCTAATCCTGGCCATAAGGCTACTCTCTGGTTTTTCTCCAAACCAAAACTTCGAAACCCTCTTCTCTGTCTCGTCCGGCCTTTTTACTCTACGGACTCTCCGTGAAGTATATCCTCATGGCCTACATGAACAACTCTCAGCCTTTCCAATTAGTGCGGGTCGGCATGTCTAAACATCCGAGACGGATTTCGGAGTCTAAGGTTGGTAATCCCCGCAAATCATGACTTCAACGTAGGTATGTGCCTAGCTTCCAATATTGTCTTGCTACAGGTTATATTGCACATAGAGTCTGAAATTTCTCTCTATCTGCTATCGTCAAATGTTTCCTTCTATCGACCGAATTCTCTCAGTCCCATTGTTTGTCGATTGATACCTACACATCTCCCAATCTCTGTTTTTCATACCATAGTCAACAAACATGGCAAACCAAGCTCCTACATCCAGCACAACCTGCTGTACGGGGCAAAAAATATACACAACACTCTCAAAGCTTTGGTCTTCGAACAGCACTACCCAATCTTCGACGGCACTTGATAAACTCCCCCGAACCTCCTCCACACGCCTCTCATCCACCACCAGCGGAACCATCCTCTACCTAGCCTATGGCTCCAACCTCTCCGCCGAAACATTCAAAGGCACTCGAGGAATCAAACCTCTCTCCGCCCTGAACGTCCACGTCCCCTCTCTCGACCTAACCTTCTCCCTCCCAGGAATCCCCTACACCGAGCCCTGCTTCGCCAACACTCGATACCACATTCCTCCCTCCTCCTCCGCCTCAAAATCCGACTACCATAAAGACCGCTGGACCAAAGGCCTCATCGGCGTCGTCTACGAAGTCACACCTGAAGACTACAGAACCATAATAGCGACTGAAGGGGGCGGCGCAAGCTATCAAGATGTGGTCGTACCCTGCTACGCCTTGCCAGCTGGCGCAAAGACAGTAGATCCCATACCGAGCGGCGCACCGTTCAAAGCGCATACATTACTACGACCTGAACCGAAGGACGAGAGTACGGCTACAGATGGCATTGTACGACCAGATCCATCCTACGCTCAAGCTTCAGCGCGCTACCTAAATCTTATCACATCCGGCGCCGAAGAACATGAATTGCCTGAGGAATACATGGCATACTTGTACAACATCCGACCATATACCATCACAACTATGCGACAGCGGGCGGGACAAGCTATCATTGTTGCCACCTGGATGCCTATCCTACTGATGCTATTTGGGCTGGGCAAGGTGTTTGCGGATGATGAGGGCAAGATACCTGCATGGTTGGCGAGTGTCATAGGAGTCTTCATGAAGGTGCTTTGGGGATATTACGATTTGGTGCTGAAGAAAACGTGTGGTGATGGAGAGAGGACGATTGGGGACGATGGAGACGAGGAAGGTGGCGGGAAGAGATGGTGTGAAGATAGGGTAGGAAAGAAGTGGTGTGAGAAGGGGTTGAGGCTATAATGATGGAATTGGTTTTTCTATTCATTTGTACTGTGATATCTTGAAGGTTTCTCTCCCAATGTAACCCAGTACATCTAAGCTGTCCATGTGAAATGCTAAATCTTCGAACAGTCGGGTTCTTTGCGAGCCCAGGACTCTTCGACGTCCATTTTTCAAGTAAAGATCGGATGAACCATCAACTCTACCCACCCTGCGCGAAGATAGGTCACCATACAAACTAAACAACCGGGGTTGATGTACAAATGAGTATAAATATCACTGGGTCAGAGTTGAGTAATATATCGGAAGATTTTTTTGCCAGACTTCGAAGCCTTGCGAGCACCTTTCCCATTCTTCTCTCAACATTATATCTCCACCTGGAACTTTCCGACTTCACAAATTTCGCTCCATATATCGAACTCTTCTCTCGGTACCGAGACACTTCCTAGATTCGCAGCCAAGTCCACGGTAGTCGACGATAACTGGATCTCCATCTCAATCTGCACACCGCGAGTCAGTCGAGTGGCTCCGCCCACGTGTGTCCCCCTCCGCAGCGGAGCTGTCACGAACGCCTTCATCCAAACTCAAAAACCCATCCAAACCCTCTATGGAGCGAAATTCTCATATTTTAGCGAAGCCCACGCTTGGTAGGTCGTACTCATGCCGGTTTATGCCGCGTTGACAGCTTCCAAAGTGGGACTGCCGGCTCGAAAACTTCGTTGGAAGTTCCTTATCAGATGGAACCAAACCCTTTTCTGATCCACATCGGATCATATCTCTGCATCTGATAATCTTGATGCGTCCGGACCGCACTTGGCATCTGTCAAGATATGGAGAATAAAAAATTGCTTTCGCGAGGGTTAAAAAATGCTTGCAGCGGTGGTACCCACTCGGCTGATCTCGGTTTTCTGGCCGAAGTGGGCTGGGACGAGACAATATAATGCTTGGGTGCTTCCCTCTCTCTTTAATCGAATCTTATCAGATCAGATCAGATCAGATCCCTTTTCTGACGCTGGCAATTTTCTACATTCATTTGTCTGCTTGTTTACGTCGTGTTGTGTTGTTGAACGCAAAGCAAGATGAACGACCCCACTATTGCCAAAGGACCATCTCACGATGTCGTCGCCTCGGAGGTACCACTCAGCAAGAGCGAAAATACCTCAATTGACGAGAAGCCTGTTGCGACAGACTCTTCAAGCGAGGAGTCGGGTCTGAAGCCAGTACCATTATCGTTCAAGATCGCTTCGATCTTATTGGTTTCCATGATTGGATTTGGTGGGAATTGGAGTTCTGGTATTACTGGTGCCATGAAGACGAAACTCAAGAAGGTATTTGGTCGTCGTCCCTAATATTGAGAGGTCTTTATTGACTGTAGAACAGGGCCTCAAAATCAATAACACGGAATATGCTCTCTTGGACGCAAGCGAGGACTTCATGAAAACTGCTTTGGTCCTTGCGAGTGGTATTGTTACCGATAGAATCGGAGGTGCCCGTACGTGTCTCCTTTCTCAGGCAGTTGTTTCTTGAGAGACGGGCTAACGTGAAGTATAGAGGCAATTCTGTACGGAAATGTGATCTACACTATCGGATCCATCTTTGCAGCGGCGGCGACGACAGTTCGCAGCTACCAATTCCTGATCTTTGGTCAAGTCGTCCTTGCCCTTGGAGACATCGCTACACAAGTTGCTCAGTACAAGATCTTCTCATCTTGGTTCCCACCTGGACATGGATTTGCCTCCACACTTGCTCTGGAACTTGCTATTGGAAAGGTATGCAGCCTCCTCACTTGTCTCTCTGGCCCCCATTGCAGATTTTGGGCATGTATTCTTCCCAGAGATCTTTCGACTGACGAGAATGAGCAGATCGGATCCTTCGTCGGGAAATCCACATCCAACATCATCGCTGAGAACCTAGGCGACTTCTCCTGGGTCTGGTGGATCGCCGTCGCCATGAACGTCTTCACCAACGTCATCACCCTCGTCTTCTACTTCTTCACCAAGTACTGCGAGAAGCGATTTGCAGGCATGACGGACCCCGCCACAGGCGAAGTCCTGACCGAGAAGAACAAGAAGTTTGAATTGAAGCGTATTGCTGAGTTGCCGTGGATCTTCTGGATGGTGATGTTGTTCAGTCTTGTGGAGACGAGTGGTGTCAGTGTGTTCTCGGCGAATGCTACTGAGATGGCGGAGTTGAGGTTCAATGTTGATTCCATAACGGCCGGATGGTATACTAGTGTGTTGCAATATGCTGGTATGTCTACCTTCAGTCGCTAGTGGCGAAAGGTCATATTGTGGGAGGATATACTAATGTCGAACAGGGTTCTTCCTGGTGCCTCTGATCGGAATATTCATCGATTTATACGGAAACAGACTTACATTAAGTAAGTCGTCACTTCCTTTGACCGGCTCGCTTCGCTTTGCTAACGTTCTGATTTCCACAGTGGTGTTTACGGGCGTACTTCTCATGGCCGCAATGTGCTTGGTCAACTGGTCCGTCACATCTCAAGGAACAGCCGCCGCATTTGGGCTCTACGTAAGTTCCCTTACCACCTGACGCAACCGCATCTCACAGAAGGAACCTAATTGACACTTTCAACCAGGCCGTAGCATATTGTTTCGGACCCACCCTAATCATCGACTCCATCCGCACCTCAATCTGGTCACAATCCGTCTTCGGCTCCGCCTACGGCCTCAAAGTAACCATGAACAACGCCCAAAACATCATAATCCGCATCCTCACCGGCGTCCTCCAAGATTCCTCTCCGAAATCCAATCCCTACAAGAAAGTAACGCCCGTCTACCTCTTCCTCGCCATCTGCTCGTTCGTCGTATCCGTCATATTGGTAGCTGTGTTCGTCGTTGCGAAGGTGGGAAAGAAGAGTATTTATGTGGATATCGCGAGGCTGCAGTGGACGCGGAAACAGAGGACTGAGAATGGAGAGGAGATGAATAGGAGGAGGGCGGAAGTGGGCTTTGATAGTGTGGAGGAGAGAGGTGGCGTGGAGGCTGCAGAGCCAGAGGTGCTGGAGAGTGTGGCGAAGGAGAGGAGGAGGATGAAAATGATTAGTAGGGGTGCTTGTGGATTGTTGGTACTTTGGGTATTGGGTGCCTGGGCCTCGTACTTCTGGGGTGTTGCCACAGGGAATAATGACTGAGTGCTGCGAAAGGAGGTGTGCATCGGACAAGCTCTGGCTCCGAGTCTGGCCAACATGGGCGGTCTAGTGGAGAGGAATATGCTCCAACAGACTTGTAATATTTCCACAAGATACCCAGAAAGTATAGATGGAGTTCCGGACAAGAGTGGAATACACGGGACAAGATGGCAGAAGATTGGAGAAGAAACGAGATAGCCACAACTAGAATATATTACGATATCTTAATTATTCTCTGGGACATAGCTCCTTAGTGATGTAGCTCGTCCCTCGGATACCTTAAAGATGCTTCACAGTCAACGATAGAAAGTAATTACATTGAGGCCAATGCAGTATAACTAAATAGTAAATTGTACAGCTTCTGACAGATTTAACAAGGACGTGAGCATCGAGTCAGGGGTGAAGCTCGCTTGGGATCTTAGCGTGTTCGGTGTCCGCGGTCTCCGGCATGTATCTCGGGTTCATTCTCCTCTCTTCATCCAAGCAAACTATCCTCCTACTATCATTCCAGCCATATCGTGGCTCACACGTTCTTTCATAATCTACTATATCTACCCGTGTCCGAACGAATGTCATCTGAGCAGAATCCTAAGGACCGAGGGGGAGATATCGATGGACCCACCAAGCTTGGCGACCTACTCCTCCCCAAAGCAGTAAGTATTGCTGGAATCTTAAGCCTTCAAAGCTTACAATAGCTAATCTCGACACTGCTCACATAGTGCGAGAACTGTAAAATTAGAAAGGTGCCTAATTTGACCCGACCTTGTGACCACTCGTGCTCGTCAAACCTCACTGACAGGTTCCACGACCCACAGATCCGGTGTGACAAGACTTCGCCTTGTTCTAGCTGTCAAATAGCGAAGCTACCATGCCGTGTAGCATCAAAAGTCTCGGATAGCAGACCACGAGCTCCTGCTTCCAGCTATCAGCAAGTTCATTATTTCCCCAACCAGTACCCGTGACTGATTGCTTCCAGTGAAAAGCACTTCAATCTCATCCATGAGAGTCTACGGGATATCAAAGAAAGAATTGGAAAACTTGATGTGAATCAAGCAGCTTCAGCTTCAGCTGCCTCGGGAGATCTATGTATCGTAGCGACTGAGAGCGAGGCCCCTTCCGTCCCCGAAACAGCCTTTCAAAGCGAAACTTCGTTCGACAGTCATTCTGTACAAGCATCTGTGACGGCAGAGTATTCTGCTGCAGAAGTGGTGCACAATGATCTAGATCAAGAAATACATGCCTCTCTAACGGCACTTAAATCACTTCTTCGAGATCAAGGAGCGCCATCATCATCGAACAATTTGTCGTTTCCGCGAGCTGTGACGAGATCGAATGTGCCCAAAGTGGAACTTCCGCCGATGCCTGTGATTATCGAAGTTTTGAAGAAAGCTTCAAGTTAGTTCAGTATTCATGCCAAATGCTTTTTAGTTGTCTCTAACACATTTACTAGCACGAATACCGCTGGTAATTCTGCACAGCGGGTTGCGAGACGATTCACTGCTTGAGGAACTATGCAAGAAAATATACTTCCCTACCAAGCACGTCTCAAAAGGAGAAATGACCCTCATGAACGGACTTCTATTCTATGTCTTCGGAGAATACTGCATGGATGGGGGAACTTCCAGCTCTCGGTACCCCACATACGCCAAGCTCTGCGAGAGGAACTTCGTCGCTGGACTCCAGGACTATGATTGTTTAGTGACGCCAACCCTGGAGAATATACAGTCATTACTACTAGGCGTAGGTGCTCCAAATTAACTGAGGCCTCTCAATCCTAATACACATTTCAGGCCTTGAAAGCACAAGAAGACTCCCGCCCAGCTCTCTGCTGGACCTTCGTATCAACCGGTGCCCGCCTCTGCCAAATCCTAGGCTACCACCGCGAAGCCGTCATATCTCGCGATCCTCCCAAGCTCGCCGAAGCAAAGCGCCACGTCTTCTGGATGCTTTACATGATTGATAAAACACTCTCGCTAAATTTAGGCCACACATCAAACTTTCCCAGCCACGACATCGATGTAAACATGTATTCACCATCCGAGAACCCAAAAGTCGCTCCCTGGAACCGAGTTATGATCTCCTTCGCAGAATTCTCAAAACTACAAGGGAGGCTGTATGATGAGTTGTATTCTGTTCGAGCGAGGCGGGAACAGGCGGATGTGAGAGCGAGGACGATCGAGGAGCTGGTTTCGTGCTTCTATGGGTGGCATGCAGACTTCAAACAGGTGATGTCTAATCCTTCCCCAAAACCATGATACCGACTGACTCTTGCAAAGATTGACACAGAAGGTGCACAATGCAGGAGCGACCTAGATCTCATCATCGGCTCCTCAGACTTCATCTTCTACTCCGTCCTCACAATCCTATATGGAGCTCAGACGTCTCCCGCAGCAGCCATCAGAATCAGCTCCCAACGATACGAAGTAGCTCGTTTGAGTCTAGAATGCCATGTCCGGAACTGGACGAGCCTGTCTCCAAACGACATTTCGAAATGTGGGATATACTCGGACTGGTGAGCACTCTCTGTCAAAAGTGAGGTCGAGAGTATTGACGTTCCTATCAGGCTCATCGATTATGCCTCCTTCGCCCCCTTCCTCGTAGTCTTCACTCACGCCATAGCCGCTCATTCCCAAAGCGACGTCTCCCTCCTTTCCCAGACCCTCACAACGTTAGAATCCATGCGCAGCCGCTCCGAAACACACACCAAGCTCTGCCAGAAATGCCGCGTCTTCCTGCGTTTCGCAAAAGCTTTCGTACAATCGCAATCACAAAACCCATCTTCAGGCTTCCAGAATGAGGAAGATGGCTCGTTTATCTTTTCAACGACAGCGACGACGATGATGGGTGATTCTGTCGGGTATTTAGCTGATGTAGGTGTTGGTGCGGGTGCGGAGTTTCCTGGATATTATGGATTAGGTGCTGGGAATGGTGATTTGGAGTCGATGTCTGCGTTCTTGGGAAGTTGTTTTGGCGAGGGCTCGATGATGGGTGGGATTTGGAATACTGGTTATCAGGCTCCTTGAGTAGGATGTGATTTACTCAAATGACAATCCATTTTTGCAGTGTAAAGTATTTGGGTCGGTGTTCATCCAATGTAAACTGGCAGCTGACTTCCAAAATACTGTATCGGCACCCTCTCCCCAGGCACGAAAAAGTGACAAGCGCCCCAACAGAAAGCCCTCATCATCATCACGACCCAAGCATCAACAATCATCTGTCGATCATGAAATCCAGTCTTCCTCATCTCCTCAACAATCTGTGGAAGTACTCTAAAATATCCATCCACATCAGCCTTATAATCAGCGCCCCAATTCCGTAACATAGACGTCTCGCCACCTTCATTGAACAAAGCGAGCTTGATATGTATCCTTAGGAGATGGTGGTATCGAAACGAATGTTGCTGTTCCCATTCATTGAGGAGTTTCGTGTAAGTTGTGAGAGTATCTTGGACGAGGTCAAGATATCTAGGGTCCCGAGTCACGACCCACGCCTCGTCCTGGATGCTATACTCGTCTGTGTGATCCCATGCTGCGTACTTAGTGCCGATTTCATGACATATCTGCAATGCTTGTATGGTGTAAGTTCCGACGTCCTTGTGGTGGACAACAATGTACTCTTCCAAGCATAAACGGAATGCTCTCCTTCCGACAGAGCTTGTTGTGATACCATGGACATTGTCACTGGGTGCAGGTACCTGGACGAGACTCGAACCTCGGTAGCGGCTCGGAGGACAGGTCAGTGCGACTAGATCCGCGACTCGTAATTTGAACTCGGGATTCTCCTTCAAAATCTGGTTAAGAGTCGCAGATGACGAGCCACTACGGTCTAAATAGCTCAACGCGGCGACAATCTCACTCTGCGTGGAAACAGTGAGATCAGGAAGGCCAAGCAAGGGCTCGGTCCTGAGAACCCCACATCCCAACCTGTCTGCACTCGCGCGGGGTATATAGATTTCTTCTTGCTCCGGCAAGATGGATCCTGTCACCAGTCTCTTCCGGAAATGATTTTGTTCTGCCATACGTAGTCGCTGGTTCCGTCCAGTATATGAATACTGCAATACAATACCAAGAGATCTAACGACTGTGGACGTAATGATATGAGAGTGTCCTTCCGCTCGCAAGATCCCGTCTGAGGGTCTAAAGTCTTTCCATTTCATCCCCATACGCCGTGCTAGGACTGCAATATCCGACAATGTCGTTTTGGCGAGTGGTCTCACAATATCGGGAGGCTGAAATGCCCAAGACCGCTCGCGGAAAACCACAGCCGGCAGGCGTAAGTTTGGAGGAGGGTAGTCAATCGCTTCCCGAGTTGCCTCCTCATGATCCAGACAAGCTTGTGCATTTTCATGAACCCAATGGAGGAATAGTACCCAACAGGCCAGTTCCCCACGATTTCCTTTCTTTGCTTTTCCTGATGGAGCTGGTAAACGCTCTCGACCGTGTCCACCACTTTGAGCTTGATATTGCGTCAGGTAGTCATCCTGCGGAGCATCCATCAACATCTCTTCAAAGTCCATAGACACTACCGGTACCAGTGACTTCTCTCTCGACAATTTACTACCTGTAAGCAGAACCTGACCTCTTCTACTCAAGGCGCCATCGCCAACCAATGAGATCTCGGGGATAGTGTAGAGAGTCTCGAACCGGAATTCCCTCCACCTCCAATGTAGTCGCGTCTTTCGAGCGTACTCTCCCATGACATATTTATGACATCTCCGATATCCATCAGCTGTTGAAAAGTATTGCTGTATCAACTGGCCAACTGCCGTCACAAGCGCGACGAGCGCAATTGCCAAAGCAGCGCCGGCGAGTTTAGCTTCTGTATTGCCGGACATTGCAAATCGACTGTTACAGATGGGGCTGAGTGACTGAATGCCATAGCACTGAGATGATCCGTGTCGGCGGCTCTGATATGCTCTATGCTTCAGCGTGCTTCAGACTCATATCGCTGACATCCGTCCTGAGCTCGACGTGTCGCGTTGCAAACGAGCTCAACTGTGGTGAAACCCGAGTGTGGTCTTCAGGGCATAAATAAGACACTACATATGAGGATGACGATTCGACTGAAAGTGTATGAAAGGTTTTTGCGGCACTTCGCGACCAGAGAAGCAAATCCTTCGCTCCTTCTCACGTGCATAATTTGGAGTCACGTGTTAATCGCTTTACGGTCCCGGCTCAACAGCCACGGGACAACTAATCCTGAGCTGTGGCCAGTCTTAGCTGCTTTCTAGTTGCCTCACATTTGCAGGAGATACAGAAATATGGCTCTTCGCATTCTCGACAGTATCCTCTGTTGACTTTCACAACCGTCTCGATGAATGAGACTCGGATTCACCAGAGTGTTCTGAAACAAAGAGATCGTTCAATAACATCTCGAAGATAGCTACCAGGAAGCAATCCTACTTTTGCTTCAACTCATATATGCCAAAACGGTTCCCAGCCACATCTTTGAAATACATGTAGTATCCATTTTCGCTTTCCGGCTCCTTCTCGCTCATGACAACACCTCCAAGCTTCTCAACTTCTACCTTTGTCTACCAAAGCATCAGAGCTCTGTCATACAACTTCTTTCCTGATGGCTTACCTTCTCGATACTCTCTACGAAATGGTAGATCGTGACACCCATTCCATTCTTCAGATCTCCCGTCTTGCAGTCGGCAGGGACCTGAACAATTCCTCCCGTCAAGCCTAAACACAAAACCAAAGTCAATAATGAATCCAAGATAACACGATTAAAAGCTCCAGGTAGACTTACCCATCTCTCCAGCGAAGCTGAACATGGCAATTTTCTCCTCCGTGTAAGTTTTTGTGGCAGCTTTCCATTCCCATGACGGGAAGAGCGCGGCGTAGAATTTCTATATAGAAATTTATTCAGCCAAGAGGTTCAATTTCATCCTCTGATTCAAAGTCTGACGAACCTTGCAAGCAGGAACATCTGCAGCTGGTATCTCAACCCAGCATGGTGTACCAATTGGTGGCGGAGCCCATTTCTCGGCTTCAGACATGGCTACTTCGGGTTTGGAGACTTGAGTTACAAAGAAGCTGTATTCGTCCGAGGGACCTGGAAATAGTTTTGAAGGTTAGGTGGGGTGAGTTTTGCGAACAAAGTAACCTTTAAGTGTCTCGAGACTCCATCCCAAAGAAAGAGAGGACGCCTTGCACTTCAGAATTCCTCCGTCTTACACCGCTTTCAAATGGGATGAAAGGATGGGACATGATCCCAAACCAACATACAAATCATATTCTGAGCTTCAAGCCATGTCAAGCCTCAGCAGTATTTTGATGTTAATCAACACCAATTGTGGTAGGCGAAGGATGCGGGGTCAACTTGGCGCGGTATGTTGAGCCAATCCGCAAATACACGTGTGACTCAACGCGAAAATGGCGCGGTGTCTGGTGATAAAGCTGAAAGCAATCCCGTCTTGAAAGGCCGCGACGGTAGGGAGCCTCATTGGCTGCGTTTTGGTAGCTAAAAAGGCATTGGAAGTCTGCTCTATGATGTCGTGTAACCTCTTTCTTGGATATGGAATGTGAGAGGAAAGATTGGCAAGCACATGCTCAATGTTCATCTAGGGAATTAGGACAGGGAAGCATTTCTCTAAAATCGACATTTCATAGAGGCTGAAAATCCTGCCCTTGAGTGCTGAGTCCTCTATACCATAGGCATTCCAGGTCATGCGGGCAAATATTGAGCAGAGGTCGTTACCTCACCTCAACGAGCATATCAGAGTTTCAGAGATATTGAGAGCCACGGTCTATATGACCAGTTTGGTATCAAGTGGAACAACAGTGAATGGCATAGCGTCACTCTTCAAGCTTCTCATTGGCAATCATTCATTCCAATTCCGTGTTGTTGACTCGCCAAAAACAGCCGAGAATTCCCTAGGGGCAACGTGGTGGACGTTACTGTTTATCTGCACCACAACTTACCAAAATTTCCCTCAAGCCCCTATACTGTACTACGAGTATTCAATTGCTTCTTATTAGCTGCCTACCCCTTCGTTTTCTCTTTGACGATTTACGTAAGCAATTTGATTTCTTTCTATGCCCGAGGTTTCGGCTACCCCCTGAGCTCAGAAACACATCATCTTTGGAATGTGAAGATTTTCGCATATAAAAAGTATCAATCGCTCTCGGTTCATCCGATGTTCATCACAATCAAATCATTCCCAGCCTCCGAAAGTGAATCTCGGATAAAATTATTGCATCGCTTTCTTTAACGGTGTCGGGCAAAATACCAGTCCGTACCTAGGTGAAACTTGCCAAAGACCGAACCTCGGTCCAGAAACTCGGCAAGCTTTCCCAAGCCCAACCGACATCCAGCAGTACAGTGACGTTTGTGGGGTCTCCATACCGACACTACCCAAACAAAAGGCTTCCACACCCCAACTTCGAGCTCGCCCGCCATGAGCAAAGTCGTCAGTGTCGTCTCTGGCATTATCCTCAGCTCCATCGTCGCATACATCCTCCCTCTATACATAGCCTGGGTTCCTGATTTCGACATCTGGGTCTTTTTGTTGCTCGTTGGCATCAACCTTACACAATGCCTACCGAATCCGAATACCCCTTGATCGATGTTCCGAATGTGGACTTGTGGACGTTTCTGTTCGAGAGGAAGGATAGAGAGTTTCCGGAAGACAAAGGTAGCGTCTGCTCAGCTCGACGCCGGGTGGAATAATGCTGATGTGGAGAATTATAGTAATTTATGTCGACCCTGACACGAATCGATACTACACGTACGCGCAGGTCCGCAATACGGCTCTCGACTTCGGGAAAGGACTAAAAGCGAATTGGGAATGGAAGAAGGGCGATGTTTTGGCGCTGTTCTCTCCGAATTGTATCGACACACCCGCCTTGACATGGGGCATACATTGGGCTGGAGGCATTCTGTCCCCCGCCAATCCAGGCTACACTGCAGATGAACTGGCATTTCAATTGAAGGACTCTCGAGCCAAGGCTTTGGCAACACAGAAGCCATTTCTCAAGATCGCACAGGAGGCATGTAAGAAAGTGGGCATTGATGAGGACCGAATTATCTTGATTGGAGACGAGAAGGACGAGTCGGCGAGGTTCAAGCATTTCACGAATATCAGAAACATATCTGGCGCAACGAGATTCAGGAAAGCGAAGATAGATCCGAAGAAAGATCTCGCTTTTTTGGTTTACAGTTCTGGAACGACTGGTCATCCTAAGGGCGTCATGCTTTCACATTCCAATATTGTTTCGAATGTCATGATGTTGAAAGTCGGAGAAGGAGGAAATCTGAGCTGGAAAGGAGGGAAGAACAATGAAGGAGACAAGATCTTGGCTTTCCTACCGTTCTTTCACATCTATGTAAGTCTTGATGAAGTCCAGTCGTGGGCAACTACTTATAATTGTAGGGCCTCACATGTCTCATCCACCAATCCATATACTCCGGCCTGACTCTCGTCGTAATGCCCAAATTCGAGCTCGAGAAATTCTGCGGCCACATCCAAAAACACACAATTACTTTCGCCTACGTCGTCCCCCCTATCATTCTTCTCCTCGGCAAATCGCCCATCGTCGACAACTACGACCTGTCCACCATCCGCATGATGAACTCGGGTGCAGCTCCCTTAACCAAAGACCTCGTAGACGCCGTCTACAAGCGTCTCAAGATCCCAATCAAGCAAGGCTATGGCTTGAGTGAGACAAGCCCAACGACACACACGCAACCCTGGGAAGACTGGAACAAGTCGATCGGCAGCGTCGGTCGTCTCCTGCCCAACCAAACCGCAAAATACATGTCCGAAGACGAGAAGGAGGTTTCCGCAGGTCAAACAGGCGAGCTCTGGATCAAGGGCCCCAATGTCTTTCTCGGCTACCTGAACAACGTCGAAGGCACCAAGAATGCCCTGACATCAGATGGATACTTCAAGACCGGCGATGTGGGGCACCAAGACAAGAATGGCAACTTCTACATCACAGACCGCGTCAAGGAACTCATCAAATACAAAGGCTTCCAGGTACCTCCTGCAGAGCTCGAAGGCTATCTTATTGGCCACCCTGACATCGACGATGTTGCTGTCATTGGCATCGAGGATCATGACCAGGCTACTGAAGTCCCACGTGCTTATGTGGTGCCTAAGAAAGGCGTTGAGGGCGGCAAGGAGAAGGAGAAGGAGATCATGGAGTGGCTTGCAAAGAAAGTTGCTAGTCATAAGAAGTTGAGAGGTGGTGTGCGTTTCGTGGACGAAGTGCCGAAGAGTGCAAGCGGGAAGATTCTGAGGAGAGTGCTCAAGGCCCAGGCCATCGAGGAGGATAAGAAGGGTGCCAAAGCCAAGTTGTGAGAATTTTTCCTAGCATACTGGATAATCAGGAATATTTGTTGTCCGATGGTGGTGCCTTGGTTAGAATTAGACACAGGACTGGAAACTAGGGAAAGCTAAATAGACGCATGTACGACAACATCTGAAAATAACGACGATTACATCCTCTTTTGAACACTAGCCAGGTCGCGAGGAGTAATCGAACTTCCGTGATCCAGCTAGTCCTGTATATGCTGCTCTAGGAGATGTCCTGCTTCTACTGTTTGAACATGCTCAGGTATCATATAGTAAGCACTCCTTACGGTCAAGATCAAAGAGCAGTTTCTCGGTCATCGCCCAGAACGAAGCGATAGTCGGCCATCCTCAAATCATTCAAAAGGTTGCAGAAGAGGTCAGGTCTTACCTCATCAGTGATCCGTCCTTTGCCGGCCAGATCTCATCACAAGCACAATTCAAACACTCAAAAAACCAAAGTATGGGAAGCAAGCCAAGTGTTCATTCCGAAAGACCTACGGTACCAATACAGCCTCGACCAATATCTCCGCCGTATATTAGATCCAACAAACAACCTCAGACTCCCCCTTGTCAATTGTACTTTCCCTTTTTTCCCCTCATCATCTCAGAAAAAAAGAATCAAACTCCACATCCCCATAACTCCTCCAAAACTCGAATACCCAAAATAGTTTCGTCGACATACGCGCGCAAAGGTGCAAATCATATGCGACTATCTCGTCTTTTCGCTAAGTAATGGAAACATATCGTTATTGTCTCTTCCAGATATATTTTCCATTTTCATGTTTTCTTTCTTCACTTCAATGTTTCTTGTTTCCTGTATCCTTCAACCAAAACAATGCAACGCAACGCGACGCGACGCGGACATAAACAGACAAATCGACAGGCATAAAAGTCATCAAAAACATGGTATCATACGCGGATACGATACACATGCACTTATGCTGGGAAACTCTCGAGCAAGTGTAAATGCGGTTGAGAGCAGGCCAGTACAACCGATCAAGTTTTCCTCGGCTTCCCGGTTAATGCGCCGCTGAGAATACGTTCCAGCGCGTAATCCATCGTGCGGCTTGCCTCTTGCAAGCAGCAGATCTGTAGCAGAGTAAAGAGGAGTGGGAAGTGAGAATATTGTGTTGTGAGGCACGGATTCGATGTATTGTTGTGTTTGTTGCTTCGCAGTTCGAGAGAGATATCGATCCTCTCATGGTGGAAACAACCAACACTGATTGTGCAAATGAGACTGGCCAAGGATTTCAGCTCGAAGATACCTAGAAGCCTTTGAAACTTTTAGCTACAGTTTTGCACGAAACATAGGTTGACTTACTAGATCCATCCCAAGAGAACCCAACACTTCAGATATACGCACTCAACAGTCGAGTCCCTGAACGCTATCAGTACACGAGAGAGAATTCGAGGGACTTGCTACTTACAAATGTGACTCAAGCACGAATCTGAGCAATTCGCAACATCTCCTCCTCCATGATAGATAATCCCAGCATATCAAGAGAGGCTGATCGCGCTGCCGTCGACGACCAGCTGAGAGAAACAACCCACTAACCTGACGGTCCAATAAGCTGCCTCTCTCCACTTGCGGTAGATTGTAAAAGATAGGTATTCACCCCTTCAGGCGTAGGGCTTTTCTCAGGATCCTAAAACCCGAGAGGAAGACGTGACCTAAAAAGCATCAGTTCTGGAAAGGCGAAATTGAGAATGGTTGGCTTACCATCCACCCCACTGTCTATCACTGAATGCCCATTATTTCGGACCCAGGTGAGACATTCGACATAAGACGTTAGCACCACCGCGTGTGCAAAGATTCCCCTCGGCCGAGTCCGAGCTGCTGGCTTCGGAGCAAAGTAATGGCGATCGATCGTTCGATATACCCACTGAGGATGTAACGAACAAGGTCCACGACTTATTGTCCTGGGCACCATTCTTACTATCACGCTTATCTCCTTCAGAAAGAATCCCGCCAAATGCGTGTAGCTGCGCACAAATCTAGAGAGCATCTCCAGTGGTAAGCCTCGAACGATAAACGAACGGCCACCTCCTGTGACTACATCCCCCGAAGAGGCCAGCCAACCAGGCAACAAGGTAGGTCCTGCAGAAGCAGGTTCCCTGTGCCGTTTCTCTGCCCTCAGAGCAAATGCCATTTCCTTCACAAGTACCCCGCCGATGGGGTATGGATTTTCGTAGCAGACCACTACACCCAAAGGAGCCTTTTTATGTCATGCTCAGGACGAAAACACTGCATCGATTTAGAATGATCAAGAGAAAGATATAGCCATGGGAATTCAGAAATAAATATTGTAAATTTCTTCGCTAAGCTGGTAGTAGATAAAAACGGGAGCTAATGGGTAGCCTGGGACCTCACTACGAAAAAAAAAAATTGCGAAATCGGTTTTGGCCATGCGTGAAGCCATCGTTCATGGCGCGCACCTCAACCGAAAAATTCCCCTGCGACGAGGGTCTCCCATGGCTTTCCCGTTTCCCACACCCGTTCCATCAGAGCACGGGCTTTGTGAATTTGTGTCATGCCAACCATCTCCATGCCCTTGATTCTGTCCAGAATATCTGCTCTCTGTCTCTCGTCTTGGGTATCGCAGCCAGCGGTGAACATGGGGAAAAGTAGACATGCTTCCGCACTGCTTCCACGCCGAACTTTGTAGAGCGCGCCAAATATCTCACGAACGGCATTCTGCACATCTGGATGCTTTGACTCTTTACCTAGAATTCTCCGGTGTAAATGTACCAAACCCGCCCAATGAAAGGCTTCATTTGTGGCAGTCATCTCGAGACTATCCCACTGGTAGGCGGCTTCTCCGCTGGACTGCATGTGAGTACAGGGTTTTGCTGGGTGAAGGAGCGATTCGGCAAGATCTTTTTCTAGCTTTTGTGCGCGCTTAATTATGTCATCAGAAGGCTTCCACGTAGCAATAATTTCGTGGTCTGGACCGATCCGTTCGATGTCACAGACCCGAGAAAGTTCTGCGACGGTAGCAAGGAGCCGGACGCATTTACTCGTAAAGCCTAGAATGCAATCGATCTGGTATTCATTCTCGTCATTACTGTCAATTTCCGATACCCAAGACTAGTTTGTATTAGCAGGATTCTTGGATATGTCTTTAGAAAGAAAGAAGGAACTAACCAGAGTCGAGGCATTAGCCTTCCCGCCGCTCAAGCTGCCTAGGACATCCAGATAGGCGAACCAGCTCCACAAGAATGACAGAACTCTATCTCCACGCGATGCTGTCTTAACATTCTGTGCGCCTCCTCTTGCTGTAATCATTTGACGAGCTGTGTCAAGATGGTTTTGCCATGGGACCTCAACGCCAAATGCTTTGGGAGAAATGATTTCCAGAGACGCAAGCATGATCGCAGTCGCAAGGTTTGAGTTTGAGATGATTTGATTAGGATCATCTAGAGCTCTGCGTAGATTCGGGAAAATGTCTTGCACCCAAAGAGCTATGCGGACTTCTGGTTCTGGTTGTCGAAGTAAACGAGCTCTGTGTGATGCCGAATATGCCAACAGAAGATTGAGTAGATTGTCATCTTGAAGGGCCATCTGTGGCAAAATGCTTTTGAAAGGGTTCGACGAGCAGTTGTGGGGAACCAAACATCCTGCCGTATGATTGATAAAATGATGAAAATATAGCACATTCATGGGGTGGTCTTTCAGCTTCGTCGGCAGCTCACCATACCATCTGGGAATTCGGATAGTGACAGGCTTGTCATAATAACTTCCACTTGCAAACCCAGAACTGTTGCTATCCATGCCAAACCCAAACTCAATCGGAGTTGGAATGCCGTCACCATCAATAGTGTACTCTAAGTGATCTCGGGAGAGGAGAGGTGACGAGCCCGAGATCGCGTTCGCATCGTCATTCTTGCCGAAATCGAGATCTTTGAAGCCTCGATCAATCCCCCAACTTATTGTGTCGGAGAAGATGTCCTGGTATTGACCTGACCAATCCTGTGAGTCGGGAATACTCCTTGGAGCTGGTATTCCAGGGGGCCCAGACAAGAGTGAGTTCACCGACAGTCGCCTCAGATCCGGGGAATCGTGAGAAACATGTGGCGATGACTTTGCGGCATATGGCCTATAGATATCTTCCCCAATTTCTGATGCTGGCGTCATCGGATTGCTAGATGATCCTGGAGTATGATAAGAGGAGGACTGATCAACTTGATAGGAATGCAAAGAACCCGCACTTGGGGGTGGCATAGAAGTGTCATATGTCCCTCCGATATCAGTACCGGATTTGAGGCGCATGCGTTTTGGAGGTCTGTCACGGCCAGGAATATCTGACATGTCATCCCCGGCACTGACGAAGAATGGAGGAGTTGTAGAAGGGCTCTCCAAAGCAGGGAAAGTGGCGCTCCGATTAGAAAAGGTATCCACACTTGGACTTCTCATATCATAATCACTAGGAGTTGAGGATTCCTCTTGGGCAGCGTCCCGAACTCTGGAGACAGCTCCCGCTGGCGCTTGTCCCGGTGTCGATGACCCAGTCCCTTGAACTCTCGCCAGGTATCTTTCATATGATTCTGTGTACTGACTCCCTTGCGCAGGCATGGGCGACAAGGGAGGGATAAATTCTCTCGTAAGAGCAGGATCTAACGGCATGGAAGGCGCTTGAAGAGGAGGAGCAGGAGGAATCGGAGGTGGGTAAGAAGCGGAGAATGGGTGGGTTCCTGAGCCCGTGGGACTTTCTGGCCGTCCGAAAGACGGAAGTCTCGGAAGTGCGATATCCCTAAAGCTCATGGGAAGCACATTGCCAGCGGGCGAAGGTGTCGAGTCTGCTGTAGAGCTCTCCTGTGGTGGGTATATCAGTCCTGCATGTTGGAACTTGATATGACTTGAAGAAAAGTCGGTTAGCACCTCAGGTGGACCAGTCTGCCATTTAAGTTTCAGATAAAAATCGCACTTGACGTTCTGCCGTTCGCAGTTGAGACAAACAGGACGGCGTTCATCGCATTTGACTTTCCTGATCTTGCACGGACTGCTGGAAGTTAGCTTGTGATCGAGGTCGAATACAGCCCGAGCTCCAGAAGCTACTGGATATTCTATACATCCCGCAGTAGACAAGACCCCAATTATACTGGAGTCTTTGGCTGCTATCGAAGAAGCTTCTCGGGAGTCCTGGATCCAACTCTGGCAATGCAACAGCGGTACGCATCTGCAACATTCACCAGAGCTCGAAATCGTCCTCCGCTGACCTCAATATACTTGCTCCTTCGCCCATATATCCAGCAGACAATGCTAATAAAGCTGAACTCACTTGCAACCAGTTCGACTTCTCCGTTTGGGCTCTGGGGCTCCCGGCTTCTTCTTTCGAGGCATCTTCCTAGGTATTCCGGCTCAGATCTCGATGTCGCGCCGCGTCTCGAAGACGATACAGGAAGCTGGGTGGCTGCGCATTCGTCACTGGAGATCTGCGACTTGGAAAAGCGTGAGATTTGAGTGGCAGATCGCCAGCATAGCTCTGAGGCAGGCTGTGAGCCAGGAGCTTTCGAGGTTGTTGTGTTGCGGTATTGCTCTTCGAGGGCGGGGTGGAGTCTGATAAGACTAGCGCCTTCTTATCAGAGCCGGGGATATTCTCTGAATCTCAACTACAGTATTCATTGTACCCCTGCGATGAGCTATTCAATATGCCTCTTTGCTTACATTTCTGCTCAAGGTTTAGCATTGAAGAACTGACCACGACCTCGTCATTTGGTGCCAGGTATTCTCAATCACAGCTCATAGTATCACATGCGAACTGTTCGCAGTCCAGGTTGCGTAGTCGCACGCTTAAGCAATGTCTTCTTCGCACACCAAATACATCTCAAGTGGCCATTAGTATGAGTTCATCTTACTTAGCTACTATTCACGATCTCCCACTGGCGGCTGGTGAACAGCATTGACTCAGGCTCATTTGTTATGTCATCATGGACGGCGCTTCAATTGTCTCCGTTAGTTGCGAACGTGGTTTCGGCCATATTCTTCATTACGGAGGCGATCCACGGGCCACCCATCACAGAGTCTCTCGATATTGTCGCCAATTTCACAGATGTGCAATCTCAAGTGATTTTTAAAATCCAGAGAGAGGTAATTCGTCTCCGTGAAGTAAACAACCAGGTACAAGATCTGTAGTTGGCGCAGGAGACTTCCAACGAAGCCCACTTGGCGATGCCCGGCAGAGATATGTTTAGTCTAAAGCATATTCGAGTTGGAGTTGATTGTTGACATTCTTTCATGCTTCTTCTGCCAAGGTTCCTCAAGTTACTAGTCTTCATACAATAACACAATTTTCCATACATTTATCTCAAGACTCAATTATGCTTCCCTGGTCCCTTCCGAAGAATTAGGCGAGAAGGTCTTTGACAAACAACAAATCGAAGCGGCACAAATCGCGAAGCTCGTTCAGCTATATCCCAAACTATTAAACCACAGCAACTAGTGGCATCCCGTGAGGATATGACATTTTGACAATCCTACTTAGGCCTCAAAAATAGGCTATTATAGCACAGATTTCACACTCGAAATACCAATCTCCAAAATTTAGCATGTGCATTGGTCGAGTCCTCCACCTACACTCCTCTTCCTTCTCACAACACCACGCATATCCCCAACTCGCTCAGAAATCCCGCAATCTCGAAGTGTGCTTACATCGATAACCCCTACCATAGTCGCAACAAAATTCCTTATTCAAGATGGACTCCGGATTCATGAGCGAGAGCAACACCAACACACCCCTCCACAATTCTGAATACATCCGCTCACAGCGACTTATAGCGCTCAATCTCGTAGCAAATCAAGCCTCCAATAACACCGATATGGACATGGACATGCCTGCTCCATCACCAAACTCCATCCAAGCACTAAACGACGACATGCTCCAACTCATCCGAGCACAGCGAGCACTCAATCTTTCACCACCAGTATCGGATAATGCGTCACCCACGATGGAGCTAAGCGAAATGGACTTCACGTCCACTGAGGCCATTACGGGTGCTGAGCTTCAATCTAGAAGAGAGCAAGCCGCACTTCAAGCAACGCCAGAACAGGACGGCGATATGGATATCGAGACCAGCGAATTTAACCACAATCCTTGTATGAATCACCCAGAACTCGACAGAGTACGAAGACACCGAGAACAGCATTTCTCGCAAATGGAACTTACCATTGAAGAACCTCTTCCACAACCGAGAAAATATTATGCAAGTGCTCATCTCCCGATTCCACTATACCATTTACTGATTATTCGTCAGAGCCAAAATTCCTTGACAGACGAACAAGATCCAGAGTTCGCAATGCTCATCGAGCTCGACACCCCGAACGACGCATGGGATTACCATTCCGCTCGCATGAAAGTACGTCCACCCAATACGCCACACGTTGCGCAGGCACTGATTAAACCAGCAGGTCCTCCACTTTGGCTTCGAACTTTGTCAAGAGTTGAAGGTAATCATTCAGGTCTCCAGCAAATCGACTATGCGTGAATCGGAGCAAGTCAGACTCATGGACCAGTCTACAGCATCCGATTTTTTTAAGTTGAGCTTTCCAGCCGAGGAGCATTTGCAGATAGCTTTGAGCAGGGGCATGTTGCTCAATGGATACGAAGAGATATATCCAGGCTAGAGAGCCTTGGGGAAGAACATTACTGGGTCATGATCGCAGTAGAAGCGTGAATATGGAAGTAGAGAAAGCTGAAACGATGGATGCTTTGGTGCATGACCTGAACGCTTTTGGAGTTACAAGAAATTGTGCTGAGGAAGATGTAGAGATGGAATGAAGATAGACTGAGCATCACAGGGGAGAGGAAGGCCGGAAAAGGAAAGGCAAATGACACAGGCATAATTATGATTTGAAGCAGATTTGATGAGTTTCCATCGAGATGCCATGTCCAGATCAATCAATACACATCTATCCACCACCCTACTCGTATTTGATACTGCTCGGTGCACGTGACTTATCTGCTGGTTGTCGTCCATTGACCAGAGCACATAATTTCTGTAGCGTCACAGTGCTTCCCGTCATCAAGAGTGCTGCTCCAGCAAACACTCCAGCCCTGGGCATAGTGCTGAGCTCCTCGAACATAGGATATGGATAGCTAAAATTGTCAGCACTTCCCCAGAGATCGAGCGTATGACTTACAATCCATTATGCTTGTTGCATTCCTCAACCCAAAACCAGTACGCAACTGCAATTGCAGAACTCAATGCCAGAGCTCGGGAGGTCCTTATTGTCCAAGGTGGGGAAAGCAGAAGGAGGTCGATGGTGAGAAGTATCGACGGCATTGCATGGAATCCGATATCTGCCATTGGAGCAATGTGGATCTCCGGTGGAACAACTAATGTCTTATCCACGGCACTTATTCCCCAGTAAAGTACACTGATTAATACTTCCAAAGGAGCACTGCATAGTGAAAGCGTATTCTTGATGAGAAACAGGGTAGGAGAAAGTGTGAGGTCCGCGAGGAAGCCGGCGATGAAGGTCCCATGAGCGACAGTAAGGCCAAGGATTGTCAAGTATTGGAAGTGCCAGCCATAGGATGCGTTTATGAAGGTAGGGAAGTCCAGAAGGTATTTGTACGAGAGACTGAAAGAGATGATGCCGGACAAGTGGAAGAGTGCTGATATGCCTCGGCTTGGGGAGGACAGACGTTGAAGTGGATGTCGTGCCATTTGCTGCATTGATTTTGAGGACATTGCGTTCTATTCTATGCGTCGCACAAAAATCAAATCTAGTCGCAGAACATGGAGCTTCAGAGAAATGAAATGTACATGGGAAAGAAAGATGAGAGAAGGGAACCTCGGATGAGGTGGAGAGTTGAGGTCATCATCGCCAAGGATCGGCAGGGGGTCCGCTCCCAGCCCTGCGCTAACCAACAGGAACAAAAAAGAGCTCTTCAGCCTTACAGCTCCTGGACCTACAATATTTCGACCTTTCCCTTACGACGTTGCATCACTACCTCAATCCATTGCCATGGCAGATCTACCCGAGAGCAAGTCGAACAAGAGAAGTCGAACAGAAGAAGATGGTGTGTACAATTGTAGCCGGGCTTCAAACTCTACTGACAATTCCCAGACTCCTCATCCGACGATGACATGGGACCGCAGCTCCCCTCTGCGGAAGCTCCCAAGAAGAAGCGCCGCAAGCTACCCTACGAGAAGCTTTATATCTCTGCTCTGCCGACGTCCGCACGATACTCGAAGTCTCTGATGCACAAGGAGCAGCTAGCCTTCCTGACGATGACACCTCTAACCGACTTCCTGATCACCAGCTCAGTGGACGGCGTCGTGAAGTTCTGGAAGAAAGGGGCAGATAACATAGAATTCGTCAAGGAGTTCAAGGCGCACAATGGAGAGATCAAAAGCGTGTCGGTCAGCGCGGACGGGAGAAGCTTTGCGACGGCAGGGGCAGACAAGACGATCAAGATCTTTGATGTGATTACTTTCGATTTACTTTCGATGTTGACCGTGGAGTTTACCCCGAAATGCGTTTGTTGGATACATAAGAGAGGGGCATCACTACCAATTCTGGCGGTTTCAGACGAAGTGAACCATACCATTCGAATGTACGACGGCCGGGGAGAGAACCAAGAGCCAATACATACCCTGTCCGGACTGCATCGAAGCGTGGTATCGTTAATGGCATTCAATGATGCATACGACTGTGTCATATCGGCGGATGAGAATGGCATGATCGAATACTGGCGACCAGGGACCTACGAAAAGCCCGACAATGTTTTCGAATACAAGAGCTCCACAAACCTCTTCGAATTTAAGAAAGCTAAATCCACACCAACATCTCTGACCATATCTCCAAATGGCTCTCAATTTGCTACATTCTCGTTTCCCGACCGGAAGATTCGAGTATTCGACTTTCCCACGGGCAAGCTCTATCGAACATACGACGAGTCACTGCAGATTATCGAGGAGATGCAGCAAGCTGGCACAGCATTACAAAAGCTCGATGACGTGGAATTTGGCCGCAGGATGGCGACAGAGCGAGAGATTGAGACGCCAGCACTACGGAACAAGGCGAATGTGATTTTTGATGAAACGGGACATTTCATCATTTATGGATCAATATTGGGAACGAAAGTACTGAATACTTACACGAACAGAGTCGTCAAGGTATATGGGAAAGAGGAAACTTACCGGCCTTTGAGCGTCGCCATTTATCAGGGACAGCCGCAGAAGAAGGGTATCACGACAGTTGCAATGGCTGCGTCAAACAACCCATTGCTCCAGGAATCAGAGGTTCGGGATCCCATCCTCATCACGACTGGGGTCGGCAAAGTCAGATTCTACTTGTTTACAAACGACGACAACATTTCCAAGTCTGAGCGAGATGTCCAGAACGAGAAGCCAACGAATCTCAACGCAAAGAAGGCTGTTGAGGCGAAGGCAGCAGAGACAGGAACAGCGGCAATTATTCACACCACTTATGGGGACATTCATCTCCGTCTGTTCCCAGACGCAGCTCCAAAATCAGTCGAGAATTTCGTGGTACACTCTAAGCAAGGCTACTACAACAACACCATCTTCCACAGAGTGATCCGGAAGTTCATGATCCAATGCGGAGATCCTCTGGGAGATGGCACGGGTGGAGAAAGTATTTGGGGCAGGGAATTTGAGGATGAGTTCAGCACACTGAGGCATGACAAGCCATATACCGTTAGCATGGCCAACGCGGGACCGAACACCAACGGGAGTCAATTTTTCATCACAACAGAGAAGACTGTAAGTTTGCTAGCACCTTTTACTCTGGACAGAAAGAGACTAATTGTTTCTAGCCTTGGCTGGACAACAAACACACAATCTTCGGAAGAGCGATCCAAGGCTTGGATGTCATCCATAAGATTGAGAATGCGCGAGTCTACAAAGAAAAACCTGAGGAGGATATCAAGATTCTCAATATCGAAATCATGTAGTGGGATAGTTAAATGCGAATCTGATACCCCATTTTACTATTGTGCTGCATTCGTCAGATACATTTTGACTACTGTGTTCTGACTACTGAGGAAATCCGCTATGTCCTTGCATGACTCGCAACGCCAGCACAACTTGATCCAACGGAATACTGAACATAGTGAGTCTCCCAGCACCTCCTGGAATCAATGTCCAGACTATCAGAGGCGACAGATCAAGATTGCTTACACGTGATTTAGGCAGACGATTCCAATTTGGCCCATTAGCCGCCACCAGCCTTTTCATGCCTCCTTCACCATCAACAGGCCACATCCGTTACGCTTCATTTCCAAAGAAAAATGCTCTGTGAACTATGCGCCTCAATCAATTTTATTCCCCCACGAAACATAGATGCGGCAACAATAATTGACACATCGGCAAAGAAGCACCATGAGTCATTCGAAGCTTTGCGAGATGCTGCTGACAATGGCTGCGACCTCTGCAGGCTGATCGTGAAAGCGGCTGATAACTTTCGTGAAGACCGTTACTGGCGCCAGCCTTACTTTCACAGCGAAGCGTCAGAACCCGAGAGGGAACAAGTCTACTTCGCTTTTGGAACACATCTAACGTTCGAAATTGCGGCACGGAACCCAGGCACAGACAAAGATGTTGTTCCACCAGAAAAGTCATTGGGGCGATAAGTCAGGCTTTGGCGCTCCACTGGCACTATTCGCTCCGAATGGTAAATCAAAATGTAACGGCCAAATAGTTGTTCAGATGGCTGATTGATTTCCAAGATTCCCAGCTCGCCAAAAATCGAATATTTCTTGGACGGCCGGTAGCCAAGAGAGCAGACTCAGAGCAATGTTTCGACCTCATACGTCAATGGATGAACGAATGCGTCAGGGACCATGGTGACTTCTGTCCCGCTTCTATGGTGTCGCCTCTTCCATCCCGTGTGATTGATGTCGGAAGCAGTGAGGTGCCACCCAAAATTGTTACTAGCAATGGACGTCCTGGCCGCTGGTTGACACTTTCCCACTGCTGGGGAACGAAGTCACGATTCGTACTGGACTCTTCAAACATTCATACTCGACAACAGAGCATACCACTGATAAAGATGCCAAATGCCTTCTCAGATGCCATTCGAGTCACTAGAAGACTAGGCTATCAGTACCTATGGATCGATTCGCTTTGTATTATCCAAGACTCACACGATGACTGGGTATATGAGTCTTCGCAGATGTTGAAATACTACCAGAGTTCGAGCTTGACTATTGCACTTGATGACACAGCTGGTGACGAGCAAGGATTTCTGGATGTCTTCAGGACTTCTGATGATGATGCTGTCCAAGTCCCGGTAATTATTCCTCTAGCCAACGATGCAGAAATTGACTCTCCGCCCATGCTTGAACATGTTTCGATTCGTGGATTCCCCTTGAATTTTGCTTCGGGATCTTGCTTTCTAGCAACTCGTGGCTGGACTTTGCAAGAAGACATCCTCTCACCGCGCACTATTCACTATCGATCGAGTCACCTGGCCTGGGAATGTCAGTCCCACAGAAAATACGAGCTATATGAAGGCACCAGAGACTTCGCCGGAGATCAATTCGCATCTCCTAAACAACATTTCCTGCGAAGTCCTCAAAACCTTGTTGTGAGAGGATCATGGTACAAGATACTCGAAGCTTACATGCGGCGGCATCTCACCATGCCACAAGATAAATTGCCAGCTCTTGCGGGCCTCGCAAGAAAAGTAGGAGAACAAACAGGCTATTCGTATAAAGCCGGAATTTGGCTTGAGCAATTCCATGGTGGGCTATTGTGGCATTGCGGATCGCCGGAAAAACGGAGCACTGACGGATTTATATCTCCATCCTGGAGCTGGGCATCCATGGAAACAACTGTCTCTCGTCCAGCTCATGTCAGCTGGTGTTTTGGGCCCACTCCCGCTTGCACTGATAACTCTGTTGGATCGAGAGCAGAGTTGCTGGATTGCCAGGTGAAATTGGCAGGACCTGACATATACGGACAGGTGCGAGACGCATCAATTACATTGAGAAGCGACTTCATCCCACTACCTGACTGGCCTGTCGAGTGGCCAATTGTATTGAATGCCGGACAGTGGCCACAGACAGCAAGGGCTTGGGTTGACGAACTCGCATGCCACTTCGATGAAGCACTGTCTCAGCCAAATGGTTCAGGCGATGTCGATGTTTTCTCAGACGATACTATGGTCAGAGATATCAGCCTTTTGCAAATCGGGAACTGGGTGTCGAATGTCAGTTCCGTCAATGGCGGCACTATATCGTTTCTCCTGCTTCTATCTCCTGTGTCAGGTGGAAAGTTTCGAAGAATAGGAACCGCCGAAGCTTTACTCAAACAGTGCGAGAGGGTGACAGGCTGGAAAAAGAGGACCGTAACAATCGTATAATGGCCTGACCGGCCTACTTCTGAGGGCCTGCTAGGATGACTCTGAGCACAAATCTTCTCAATCTACTATATATCCGCGAAGTAATCTTGTCCTTTATACCAATTAGTTTTGAATCTGAGGACTTATCCAGAAATGTGGTCGGGAAGTCCGAGACATGCATGGAAATTGCCCACGCCAGCACTGCGCTTACATAGAGACCAAAGTCCCATTATCAGACCTGGACAAATCCTTTGATACTTGCGTGGGTTAGGATCTCGGTTCAGATGTATCGATTCTTGTTTGTCCAGAGGATCGTACTTCTAGACTGTCGAGAGATCTGTGAGTCAGAAGGTCGTTTTCGCAGGCTTACACACGGACGCCTGCTGGCACGCAGATTCACCGAAGTTTACCATAGCCACGGCGCAATTTGATCGGGACCCTTGATCGCTTGATTGGGAGGTTCTTGAGCCTAGCTTGTACCTAGGTATCGTTCCTTCACAAGTGCAGGTAGGCACTCCAGGCTCGTGACATTAAATTCTAAAAGACCCCCTTTTGTCTTCACTTTCACCTTCTAAATACCTATGTAAAATAGGACTCTTTGTGACCCCCCTGACTTTAAAGAGCGAGGCGTCAGAATATCGGGGAGGAGGTTCCACGAAACTCGAAAACCTACTGCTCAGAAATCGAATGCTGGAGTGAGCAGGGGGCTAGTGGGTGGAAATGAAGTTGGCAAGTCTAGAAGCTACTAAAATCCCATTATATGGCTCAATTATACCTGTGAAAAACATAGAAGGTCTTCAATTGCCCTAGTGACATCCATTCCAAGATTTGACTGACGATTTCACGCCAAATATTACTTCACAAACCCACAAAGTATCAAACAAATGAAAAGAAGTTCTTCATCAGGGCTTCTAATTGTCCGGGGAAAGCTCAACTCCAAGCCCATTTCAACATTATATTATCCAAATTCTATAGCCATCGGTCCCGAAGCTGAGTCTTAGGAGCAGCGGCGGATTTGTAATCGGAGTCCAAAGTCTGATTGATAAAAGGAAGTAGTATTCAGTTGTATCCATATATTATATAATAAATACCCATTTAAGTCCTTAATGATTTGATTTCTCCTTGTGTGAAAAGCTCACTGCCGAGAGTTGTGAGGGGGTTCCTTGACACCTTCCTTCGAAGGAGCCGGTAGCATCACCGAAACATGATATAGCTGTTCTACGGTGTTTCTAGCAAGCAGTGATATGGCTGGACATGTCGCTGGAGTTCAAATCAAGGGCGTCGTACTACTCTTAAAACGCCTTTGTTATTCGTAATTACGTACAATTAAATCGAAGCATTTAGAGAAAATTTACAAGTGGAAGAATATCGCATTTACAACAAGTTGAGGTTGTGCGGCATCTAAGTATAATAAAAATGCAAAATGTCTTGCTTTTCGATGTGGTTTTGCTTTTCAGTGTGCCCTACTTAGAAGCACAGGTTTACTAGAAGGTGGCACTTTTCAACCCGACGATTACCGTTCACTGTGTCTAGAATCTCTTCTATTACCCAATCTGTTTAGGGACTGACTAGTGGTTAAATAACTAAGGTGAGATTACTTGTAAACTCGGCCTTTGATCAAGTCCCTGTGCTGTCTTTATAAGGCTTTATGGCTTTAAAATCGCTTGATCACTTATTGTACATATTCATGCCCACGATACTTATTATAAACTCTCAATTAATGAAAACCAAAACCATAAGAAAAGAGAAAGTTAAAGAATATGTATCATTCAAGGTAGCGTCTAAACTAGATCCCATTATTCGACAACTACAATAGTAAGGTTGAATTCTCTGTGGTAACGACTGCTGGCAGAAACAAGCAAAACAGGTATAACAAGAACTGCAAGCAGCACTTTCCTGGCCACTGAAACATAACAAACATAAAGAGCTATATAGTCCAAGATCAAATTGGCTCAAACATGCAACCCTTAAGCAAATGAAAATGCACTCGCAGGCCGTGGATCTTCTTGGGATGACATTCGTCCCCCATTTCGTAATATCCATTCCCCTTATGATATTGTGCACCTTGTACGACTATCATTACACAGATAAGATGTTCTGATAAAATCTCCTGTCTTCGGCGTATATTTGCAGCTCCGCACGCCTTTCGCTTGATCTCCGACCAGGGACTGTCCAGACGACCGTTGCCTTGCCGGTGATAGTGTCCCGTTCCTCGTTCCAAAGCTCCCTGTGTTATATATGCATCTTGTGTGATATAATTGACTGATATGTCCAGCCTCACTGCGATTGTGTTGATCAGACTGTCGAGACATCCTCGATGAAGCCAGCGTGCAGCATCCCTCACACTTGCTGCCTTCGCAAAAACCATGACGGCGGGATTGCGGCCGAGGGACTCAAGATTGGCGTTGATCAGATTTGTAATCGGTTGAACAGCATGCTCGTTGTAATTGTCGTCTGTGTCAAACGTGCCATCATCCCCAGCCACCTCCGCTATATGGGCAATGAGAACTCGGTCCTGTCCAGCTATAACAACAATAGGACAGCCCCAGCAGTATGTGGTAGAGAATGTCCTAGAGTGACGACCGTCTAGGATAAAAGTCCTGAATTGGTCCGCATCCACTTGATTCTCCTCTGGAACACTGTCGTATATGTCGGTGAGTTGAGCGGCAACAAGGGGGGTGGTTGTTTCCACTCGGGAAATCAGCTGCCTGGCGCCATTGGGTTTTCTATTTGACAGTTCAGGGAGGCCATTGGTATCCTTGCGTTGTTTGGGGGAAGCGGTGTTGCTACGAGATCTTAGTTGTCGCAAACTTTATTAACAGTTCACGCTTTTACATACCCGAGGCTTGATGACGTGACTTCGGTCGCTAGCAGCCATACGGAAAAGAGGAGGATGAGACTGATTATCCTGGAAGAGGGATGAAAATACATCTTGTCGAGAAGTTTGGCGAGTTCGGTATGGTTCTTGATGGGAGAGTATTGAACAAGGACTGAGGCTTGCCTGAAGATGAAGTTGCTTCTTGGTGATGGATGATGCGGATACTTAAAATCTTAGAACAGAGAATCCGCGAGACTTATATAGTCCTTTTGCCAGCTGGACACCAGTCAACGGATGCGAAATATTGACCGGTGTCTCGTTCTGAGCCCAACAGATGCTGGAAATAGATCTTTGAACTGAAAGATCATTTCCCTTCGCATTCTATATTTTTTTCCCCAATAGAAGAACGATCCTTCCAACTTCAGATTCAGAATCCAAGAGGTCAAGGTAAGAAATATGTGTTATCTTTTGGTGCCGATTGTACAAAATTGACATCATTGCCGCCTTCGTCGCATTCCTATAACATCGGTCAGCAGAGGTCTAGGTATCCCCCCTGTCCCTTAGACTATATATCAAGAATCGATGCGTGGCTGAGGATCTGAGTTGTTTCAGGGACGTGGGATCTGATACCAACATTCAATTTAGATAGCCACTGGTTAGAACCCTTGTCGGAATTACTCTTCGTTGGAACCCCCCCCCGTGTTGTTCCTTCGTGGTGATCCTGCATGTGGTCTTTCGTGGTTGGAAGTCGCTTGGGCTTGTTTTCCCGAAAAGGTTTGTAAAGTCTACCGAGATGCACATGCTTCCGTACTCGGAATAGCTGCCTTGGAGCGTATCTGGCCTTGGCGACTACAACCTTGCATTACAGAAAAGCAGTATTTTGTCATCTACCAACTCGGTCCTACTCCACCATCATTCTTGACGACTTTCTGCTTGATAAATTGAATTATTTCACTTCTCATTCAAGTCGCACGCAGGTCTTGAGTCTCCCTGAACTGCTTCACGAGGCCAAGTCCCAATACCTGTTGCCTGCCTTACTTGCTTTGATGCACTCCCCGTACCTAGTTTTAACCCTCAACCGTACTTTTGATCTCCTGCCAATCCAGACGAAATGCCTTCTCTCAACGAAAGCGACGAAGTACTTCGCGCCGCCAACGAAGCCTGCAGAGGTGGCCGGCACTGGAAAGCGCGTTGGCTTCTCCGCAAATGGAGACCCGACCCAAGATACAGCTACGGCAAAACTCCTGTGCGTGAATTACTACTACATAGAGTGGTCGAAAAGGGCTACGTTGCTCTGATCCAAGACCTTTTGCCAAAACAAAACCCGATCAAAGATGATTTTGTTCGGTATGCGATTCACGGAGACGCTCCTATTCCCGTTTTGGAGTTGTTTTTGGCTCGTGGGTGGGCGATCAATTCAAATTCCGAGAACCCGGTCCTTCGGTATGGAGAACAAGGCGCGGCATTTGAAAAAACACATGTGGTTGCTGACAAGATTTTTCTAGCCAAGCTGTCGGACAAGGCAATGAGATACTTGTTGACTGGCTGCTTGTCCATGGAGCACACCCAAACCTACAAAAGGATTATATTAGCGCTCCCTTGGTTCTAGCCGCCTGTCGCGGGTATCTCCACATAGTGAAGTCTCTCATCAAGCACGGAGCGAATCTCAAGGATACAGATGCTCTCTCTTGGGTGACATCAAATGACGATGTGAGTGCGAAGCCACTTGAGATGATGGAGTATCTCCTGGATGTCGGGGTAGACGTCAACCATGTGCAGAAAGCCCAAACGCCCTCGAAAGCTTATATAAATCTTTTTCTTGGGACAGCATTGCATCATGCCGTGCAAAGCAGAGATGTGAGAAGATTGGAGTTATTGCTTGCTCGTGGAGCTGATTGGACTCTTAAAAACGTCAGGGGATTCACACCACTCGAGAAAGCTAAAAGACGTCGTTACGTAGAGTCAATCAGGATACTGGCGCCACGCGAAAATCCTACCCTCCAAGATGAGGAGAAGATGGAGGAAGAATTGGAACGTATCAGGGATACTTGGCTTCGTGAGGACAGTGATAAGGAGAACCAAGGCGGGGTACGCCGCAATCTCCAGGAGAGAGAACGGTCGTCAGGGCTACTGAGGCAACAGATATATCAGCAGGACAAAGCAGTAGGAAAATTGGTGGGCTACAATTAACCTCATGAGGGCTAGGAGGGTTGGTTTCTCGGTTGTAAATTTACGGCCGCTGTTTAATATATCTGCTATCATCTTTAAACTAAGTAACAAAGGATTTCCAACCGGGATAACGGTGGCGACGATAACTTCGGGCAAAAGTTTAGAACTATGAATAACCAAAAACCCAATACCAAGTCCAAACAGGAGATAACAGCTTGAGTACCCACACCGAGATTTCTAAACTAAGACCAATAACAAGCTAGGAACAAGCGCTGAAGACAACGAGAAAAAGGACACCTCATGACTCCAACTAGAATTTCAAATCAAGAACAACTGAACCGAGGACTTGAGCCAAGAACAAGAGCCAAGCAGGATCAACGTGAAAACCAACACCAACGGAAACTTCCAATGGCGAGTACTATCACGCCTATTTGCGGCGATCGACTCCAGATCACCAACCGAAAACATCAATTCCATCTGAAAGTGTGACAACTCCCAACTCACACTCCCACCAATTCTGATATCTTTATTTTTGACAGTGTCTTAGCATCCCTGAGGTTGGGATGCGTACCCAGAATAGAAATAACTCCAAGTATCAAATCTGTTCTTTAGAGTAACCATTAGACTTACAATATGAAGAGCAGTATATAAAAAGACAGTGACAGTCGACATTCTGATCAATCACTCAGCAATTCAAACATCTTCCACCTCATCCACTACACTCAGCCCGGCCTTGAAGAACCTCAGAAACAGCAACTATTCCTCATACACACCCAAATCGACACCAGAAACCAAACCAAACATAAACATCAAATCAGCACTTCTAACGCTAACTGCCATTTCTGCTCTCGCGAGCCCAGCCTCTACTTCACCACTCGTGGAGCGAGTTATCAACCCTCAATACTCGGTTTATGCTAAATGCATCCAAGAGGCAGTCCCCGCGTTCCCCTACGGCGACGTGAAGCCCACGGCCGAGAAGGTCGGTGAATGCTTCGCACGGATCCAAACCAGCAGAGGCAAGCGTTCGGCCGGCGCCGAGCCCGACTGGCAAACACCTGCCGCTCCCGTCGTCACCGACGACACCACCGGCAATACTGATCTCACCATCCGAGCCAAAGACGACGTGCTCGACCTCGACGCCGCCCCGTATTGCAACAACGACAACTTCATCTGGGTGACGGAAGTCCGCGACAACGCGGTCAAATTCTGCAACATCCTTGTTAAGGAGATCAGGGACAACGGCCTCTCGAAAGACGGCGGCGTGGCCCAGTTCGTGAACCACTTCACTAACGGTCACGACAAGCAGGGCCACCAGCTCAAGGACGGAATGAAGGTTGCGGCAACGTTCGTGCTGAAAGTTTATACTCCTGTCGGCATGGCCTTCGAGACGGTGAAAGAGGTCGCGAAGGGGCTGGAGGTTGGCTGTGTTCAGGGCCTCACGGTCCTAGCCACCAAGGAAACTGGGTGCACTGATGATATCAATTACTATCGGCCGAGCAAAGCGAAAGGCTATACCGGGACCGGGGCTATCGGAGGTCTAATGTATATGCTGTGGAAGGGCATCCCCTTTGCTGCTGTCAAGCTTGATCTTGCTAATGAATAGACGAGGAGAACGCGCAGAGAAGAGGAGGAGATGTGAGATGTTTCTGTCTTGGTATTTCATTCGCTCTTGTCGGACCTGCGCGCTAGTCTTTGTACTTTATTTTAAGCATTCTTTCTCTTCTTTAGGATCTTCATTTTTAGGACCATCGTCTCCTACAGCACCAGTCGATCCAAATTGTTACCCAAAGTGGCCAGAAAAACGCAGCCAGCCAGCAACCAACGAAGGCAATTACTGATAGGCCCTACATCTGGAGGGCCTCACTCACCGACTGGCAGGGCAAGGACCGCTCACATGACTTCAACGAGCTTTGCTATGAGGATACAAATATTCCAGCTCGCAGAAACTCAATGACATCTTTTTGCACCCACTTGCTTTTGCGCCCCAAACTTTATTTCTTGACTTATAATACTTCTAACCTTGCTGACAATATCCCCTTAGCTGCCATAAGCGCCCTCCTAATGCAGACCAAGCTGATCAGCTCTGGAGGAAGAATGAAAATGCTTATAATGGGTTTTCTTCTGATTGTGATAGCTCGTCAATTCTTCTTCTACTTCCCCACTTGCACGTGCTCAGTAATGTGGATGGTCTGTCAGGCGAGGAATCTGAGATTTTCGATGGCGATGGGGGAGAATTATCGGTCCCCATTGTGATCTGCGGACTGCATTGGCATAGCTTCGAGATAACCATCAAAACCGGAGAGAAGTCTGCGAGAGCGCTGCTCAAGACCTAGCGATCAATGTTTCCAAGCATCAGTCTCGCTTGGTTGCTGTGTCAAGCTTGTGTACTTTGCTCGCTTAACCATGTCCCGGAGTCTTGGCGAAGGAGAGATGAAGAACATCGTTCTAATGTTGATGTGTAGTCACAAGCACCTGCAAGTCCTCCCATTAAGATGGTAGGTCTGAAACTGAACCGTACAATAAGTCTATCTATCCTGCTTCGAAAATGTCGTGGGGCCACACTTCGGCTGTTTCAACGCCCAATCTCGTAATCTTGTCAGATTCCAACCACTCCGCCAAAGTCCCTCGCTATCGAGGTCTCTCTTGTATCCAAGACGGACACTCATTCCAATATTACAAGTAGTGCCATGATGAGAGTATTGGAAGCATTTCTCATCAGCTTCGCATGCTTTACCACATTCTTCAAAAGAAGATGTCTCTGATGTCACTCCGCCAGTTTTTCCAAACTCCCCTTTCTCTGACGCCAAATTGTCCCAATTTTCTTTCTCAGCTACCAATGAACTCAGAACAAATGTATTGAATATCTCTTCATGTGTGAGAGGGGTCTGGCCCTTGGAATTAGCACAAATATTATTTTCACTGGCAGAGAAGACATACCGATTTATTCTCCCTCCGATCCTCAAACGCCGTAAACTCCACCATACCCTCAGGACTGAGATGGTGGAGTGTCATGACTGGGCGACACCAATACTCTGGAGTTCCCGGGCCAAAAGGCATGGTCCATGGTGCCTCTCCACTCATTGCCGGCCAAGCATCTTGCAGCAAGGTCCCAGACTCCCTCAAAGCCATGCCGAGCACCAAATCCCCACAACATTTGGTGTGAACAATAGAATCATAGCCAGCAGCTATCCCAGCATCTCTGACTGCAATGTTATACATCGTAGCTTTGGAAATCACGATCCCGGTACCTCCGTGAGCGAATTTGACCCCACCAGTATTCACTTCGGACCCTAAGTACGCCTTTTTCTCGGGGTCCATCGTCGACAACCATTCCACCACATTTGACCAGAGAAGGTACGTGTCGGCGTCGATGAAGATGTACCAGTCTTGATCTGGCATCAAAGCCCAGGTCTTCTCCAAAATATGGACATTCTTGTACTTGTCCAACGTCCAGGCAGCTAATTCGCTCGGATTTTCTGGATGCTTTTCATTTTTAAGTGAAGTAACATTTCCGGTCGCATTCCATAGCTCTCGTTGCTTTTGGTAAAAGACGAAGTCCGGGTTGTTTTCCATGACTGAAGGCGCAATGGTGTCTAGAGAGTCGTACAGATGATACTGTCCAAGATCCTGCTCAAGATCCGAGAAGAAGAACACACTCTGGAAATCGCGGAGCGACGTTTGCATCTGAATAGGTATCCTGTCAGCTGCCTCCGAAGCTCCCGTCTTGACAGACACGACGATATTGGTCCCCGGAGCATAGCCTTTGACGGAGGTCAAATTTGCCGGCTTGAAAGAATGAGGCTGTCCATAGCCACTTCGTGAGTAGAAACTTAGATATCCAAAAATAAAGAGTAGTCCAAGTACGCATGCACGAAGCCCATTCGAGATGTATCGTGTTGTCCAGCGAATCATCTTGAAAAAGGGGCTAAACACGTGTCTGGTACATGAGGTCGAATATCCTGGGTTTGCTACATCACGACAACAATGGGAAGCTTTTCAACCCGAACATAGACAACAGTAACCAAGAGCAGATCAGAAGTGAGGGTATCACAGTAGGTTGTATTTATCAAGATCGAAAGGTGTTTGGTGCAGCTGAAAAAGCATCGCTGCGCTTCCCGAGCCGCCGGCTCGTGCCAAGGTTGCATCGCGGGACACCTGCCCAATCATTTCTTGATTACAGACACCATCAGCCTCGGCTGTTCAGCCAATTATGACTCGTTTCAAATCAGCCTTCTAGATGCAGGTCTCAGGAGAAATCTCGTATTCAGCTAGGAGTCCAATTCGAAATAATCCCTTGCTTCGATCTTTGCTCATACACATCTCGCTACAGCATTTTCCAAGTTTAACCACTGAGAAGAAGATTCTCGACAGAATTAGATCTGCAACTGTTGAGAACTTTTTCATCTCCCCGTCAATGCGTCATTCTTTATCATGTAGTACATGATGCAAGAGCTGCGAACTGCTAGGAAACGTAGTGTCTCTCGTTTCCTGATGCCTAAGGATTTATGGTCTTGTCATTCTCCGTGAAGTCAGTCAAAGTAACACTCTTCCAGAAGCATGACCAACCATTTTCTCCCGCAGAACTGGCAATGCGTTGTGCAAAGCCTTTGAAGACCCATACTACCTACGCTGAATCTCCAGGTTTTGGTTCCTCGTTCAATAGGGTGTTCTACAGCTTTCAGAATTCGAGACATAAAGGCTCCTTCACGCCGCTCAAAGGAGCAGGCCATGGAACGTAATGGCAAAGTTAGAGAAGTTTCTCGTTCAAGCGAGTGCAGTGTTTTGAATATCCTCATATATTATCCATGAAAGAATTGGGGGGGGGGGGGGTTACACATAAGTCAGATCCAAGCTCCTCAACCCCGTCCTCCAATTTGAATCAAGATACGACCACGACACTTGGAAACTTGACGGAAACGCTGGCTTCAAAATCTCACTAGCCATTCCTGCACGTAGAGCATCAGAGCATACCATCATGCCTTCCTACTCAAGGCTGGCCGATCGTTCTCCCACACAATAGATCGAAGTTGCTCCGCCGATGTTACAAGGAGCTGCCCCATCGCCCGGAGTTCCGGTTTTTCAGCAAGGCACCAAGTCCTGACGATCTATACAAAATACTCGCATCCTTAGAATATAAGCATTCTGTTAGGCCATGCAAGCAGTAGCACAGCGTCCAACGTGCTTCGGACAAATTTCACCAGGAGTCTGTCACGCCTAACGAATTCCTGCGAGCTTTCTCCGATGATGCCTACAAGATTGTGTCCATCCCCATCAAAGGACGCGGCATAGTCGTTAGTCGATGCATCAAAGCTGGAGAAATCGTCCTCAAGGAATCACCCCTTGTCGTCATGCCCGCTGAGCCGAAGAGCGTCACGCTTTTGGTAACCCTTCCTCCCAAACCCTTGGCAGCTATTCTGCATCTGCACAATCAAAGGAACGATATTCATCGATACGTGATAGGTGGTAACGGTCCCCATGAGCGACTTCTGAAGGTTCTCTCAGGAACCTGGGCAATGGATATCTTCGGTGTAGAGTCATGCTCTGGCAGATTTGACGTGCTTCTTCTCGTGGGCTCGCTTGAGATTGATTATGCGTCAGGGCTAGTTGGTAAGACGAGAGCTGAGAAACTGAGGATCTATGGTATCTCGTGAGCTTTGGAGGACTCGCTTGACGTGGTAGTCTTGATCGGGTCTTCGTAGGGCTCACATGTACCAAAAATGCTGAAGCTTCCACAAGAGGTTTCTCCAATTCTCATCAAATTTCAGTACTTTTGGTTGATCGGTCAGAGGATATGCGTTGGCAAGATAGAGTAATCTCCACCGCCAAAGTTGGGTTGCGACGATATGTGGGAGGGCATCTCAGGGGACCCTGGTGCTGGACGGCAGATCCTGGACCAGATCGCGGGGAACCCGAGTTGTGATCACAATGATATTGCGTACAACTACGCCTGCATTATTCTTTCTGTCATCATGAAGTGATCGGACACCGTGAATGCTCGACTTGCTAGTTGTAGAATGGAAGGAACTAATACTGTACGAGCTCGAAAGAATGGGCACGTGGTGACCACAATTCCACCCATCTATCAGAGACCGCAGACAGCTCAAATTCAGATCTCATACCCACCTGTGCGGAAACTATAAGGTTTAGTTGCAGAATAAATCGTGTCAAGCATTTCCCCCTTTTCCGAACAGGAGTTGACGAGACCTCATAGGGGGAGAAATGACGACCCCTCGCTTAAATATCCCATCGCATGGGACGAAACCATCTGCTCGTCTGATATCTGCCGATTGGTTTCAAGCAAAGTTTCTCCAAACTCAAAAACGACAACACTCACAGGTTTAAAGTTACCACCTCAATTTATCACAAACTCGTGGAGACCAGTAGAAAAATGCCGTGCTGGCGGCAGACCGAATCTTCCGACATCAGTTGAGTATAAATAATGCGACGATAACCTCAACAATAGACAGCAGAACACCATCCAGCCATTCAATTCCTTCTTTGATCCAGTTCCTACAGCTACATCATCACCTTTTGTTTCTTACACAGCACCCGCTAAGCCATTTCATTTGGTAACGTCTCCAGCAAGACTTCCCTCGCTCTCAACATCCATCCGAAATCAAGATGCAATTCACCAATCTTCTATCATCCACCATTATCTTAGCTATGGCCTCCTCCACCATGGCTGCAGATTGTACCTACGCAACAGGGAGTTACGTCTCAGTCTGTACACAAGGCGTCAATCTTTTCTGCACCGGTGATACCGGAATCTGTCCACGTGGGATGACCGAGAGCAAAGACGACGTAGCCACCAAGGCCAATGAGGATGCTTGTGTTGGATTGAAGCAGAATGATGGATGTACGGTTACTGTAATGTGCTGTTAGAAGAGTTCGGGGCGGGTTGGTGGAGGAATGGGTGAAGGAATGAAGGGGTAGATGTACATACTGGATGATCTGCACCGGAACCTGGGGGACACATTCTCGAGAATTTGGCAGACATTACACACTGCATTCAGATTTCCGTCTTCTTGTTTCTGTCGGGCAAATATGACCATTGGCATGAAGTCATCATGTAAATCGATGAAAGTCGCAGTTGTGTTGACCGCTGCTGTGAACCGCCCGCTTGAGCAGCTCGGAGTTGCCAAGGGTGGGAGAGTGGGGCACTTGCCAATTCAACCAGTCCACAACTTGACAAAAGCTTTACGTAGCTACTCCTACGGATTGTAGTTGTCACAGAACCATCAATGTTCAGACATACCGTACAGTCCATTGCATAGAGAATCAGAATTCATTACAATACCGATTACTCAACAAGCAAGCAGCGATTTTTAAGGGCGGTCAAGCAAGCGAGATGCCTGACAACCACAGCGATTATGCCTATATGAATGTCAAGCAGGTTCCCAAACCTACTGCTATTTTTGACGTAGCGAAGATCCGGAAACACTGCAACTCCATGCTGGACGTCACAAAGAGTCTGGGTATAGGATTTCGAGCGCATGTTAAAACACATAAAGTGAGCGAAGCCCTTCAAACAATTGTCCCCAAAGTGATGCTAAATGTCAATTTGAGTAGACAAGAGAGGTCACAGAGCTTCAACTTGGTGACTCCACTGAAGAAGCGAAACTGGTTGTATCGACAGTTGCAGAGATTCAACATTTACTACCACTGCTGGAGAAATACCTGAGCAATGGGCGCAAAGTCAATGTCCTCTACGGCATTCCCCTCCCACCATCTCAAGTTTCCCGAATCGCAACAATCGCGCTGAAACTCGGCTTTGGATCTGTTTCATTCATTATTGATCATCCCTCTCAACTACCCACTCTTTCCCGCTTCCGTGAATTGGCAGGTTTCCCAGCAGGTATATTCATCAAGGTTGACACCGGCTACCTCTCTCAACAAAGGAGGGCTCATTCAGGAGATATCCCACCTGGAGTCTCAAGGCCAGGTGTATCTTATGGGACTGTATTCACATTCTAGTTTGAGCTATCAAGGCGCGTCGCCTCGAGAAGCCCTAGAGAGTCTGAGGGACGAGATTGTGGGGTGTGTCCCTGCCCTGGGTAAGCTACGGAAGTTCTATAGATCTGATCGTGCTCTTACCATCAGCGTCGGCGCTTCACCTCAGGCAAATTCGATGGCAAACTTACTGGGCAAGGATCCATCCGAGTCTTGCATTTGCATTGGAAATGCACGGTCATCTTCGCAAATTTTCAAACAGTGAGATTGAAGGATTCACTGGAGATCCACGCTGGCGTATACTCGATCATGGATCTGCAACAGCTCGCCACCAGAGCGAGAGAGTCGTACGAAGGTTATGAAGACGAAATTGCCTTGTCGGTCATAGCCGAAGTCGTCAGTGTGTACAACGACAGCGAGAGAGAACAACCAGAAGTGGTCATCGCCGTCGGGACTTTGGGCCTAGGACGCGAGCCTTGCCACAACTATCGTGATTGGGGAGTCGTCAGTTCTCGACGTCTCTCCTCTCTAGTGAGCTCGAAACGTCGTCTCGTTCTGGACAGGATAAGCCAGGAGCATTCTAACTTGGCCTGGGAGGTTGCAGATGGAGAGGACAATAAGTCACTGCCGCCAATCCCACTCGAGATTGGCCAAAGTGTGTTCATATATCCCAATCATGCTTGTGTTACCGGAGCTATGTACAGATCGTACTTTGTTGTCGACTCGACACTAAAGGGACGAGAGAATCGGATCCAAGCTGTCTGGGACCGAGCAATTGGATGGTAGAATGAAGTTGCTTTGATAAATGTCAGCAATATCCAGGATTTTCACGATCAAAGGAGTAAACGTGCACGATTTCCTCTACAATATCGTCTCTTCATTATTCTGACAGGCAGTGAAGTGTAGAGCTTGCAGCAGGAGGCTTTGTTATTGCCCCCCTTTTTCTCGCTAATCCTTTTATGGTGGGCCAGCTGAGGCTATCAATGCCCATCTACACCCATAGCGAACGCCGAAGGAACGGGATGATTCTAATGAAATTGCTTGGGATATTGTCGAGAGTAAGGGAGTTGCACGGTTGAATTTGAGAGAACAATATGGGAAGGGTGTTTTCCAAATGTTACAGGAGGATCCAGCTAAGCGAGGGGAGAGGGGAATGGGGTTGAGGAACGGGGAAACCCCATTTCCACTAACTTGCAAATCTTGATAATCACCATGCAGATGTCAATAAGAAAGCCAATTGTCGTGAGGCAGAGTGTTGAGATGGTCCAGCTTTGAAACAGTACTGAAAGGGCGCTTTGGTCGTCAGCAGAGTTGACCTCACTCATAACTCCTGAGCCACGATTCTGTTCTGGCCCTTGGGAAACCTTCTCAAAACTTGCTCTACATCCCAATCACTATTTCCATGATTAGAAACAAAGAATATTGATTGAACCTAATGCAGCAAGTCGGATATGCCTTGTTCGCAAGACATGCGCTGTTCAGTCCCCATATGTAGGTGCTCGGATTTAACAGCCCTAGCATCCCCAACGCAACCAGCGACATCAATGTGGAAAATTGTGGCGTCGCAAAAACAAGAGAAAGCCGCATCTCAGCCGCTATCATATCACAAGAACAAAACATTAAGTCTATTTGACGCCTCTGCGAGGGGACGTGCCGATCTGGGGATGGATTCCTGGTTCCTGGCGCCTTCCCCGCATTTGTTAGCCAACGAGACAACGAGGCGCCCATGCATCGTGTTGAAAATTAATCATGGGAAAGTGACTCGCAAGGGAGCGCTGGGAAATGCCAGGATACCTTCAGTCTGATCTTCCTTTCCATTATTTATTTTATACTTTTAACAGTACACCAGCTCTCGAAGCTTCGATGCTGTACGGAGGGCCGGGCAGTATAAGGGTTTTCAGAGATAGCTGTGACACTTGGCCATCATCTTATCACCGTAAACTGATTGAAAAAGTATCGCATGGATACCAGGCTCAATCTTACATTGGTATGACTTTCTTCATCCTCTCCCGCTTTCAGCCCTCGTCCCGTGTATCAGGTACCAAGATGCATCAACCTCCAGTCGCTTCCCACATTTTGTTTATTTGCCTATCAAAGGCCACCGGGATGGAAGCTATCAGTATTGATTGACTTCCTGCCAAGAGCACTCTGTAGGTCTAGATGAGCGCCAAAAGATCATGCTCAGGAGCTGTTGAACCCTTGCTTTGTGGGTTTATCTTTGTCAGTCATGGCTTAATTGTTTGTCGTCGACCCATTCATAAGGGCAGCTTCCCCAAGCCGGATGATCACTCTTGGTTGTACAAGCTTCTGATTCAAAGTCCCGAGAACCCCTCTAGCAAGTCAACAAATTCTTGGTTGAATTGTTCCATAGCAGCAATGACTCGCTTCACATCTACCTTGGCTCTGGCCTTGGTTGCTCTTGTCAACTTAACGTCCGCACATAATGGCGGCCGCGCTACAGTTCGTGTTCGACCAACAGATACTATTCAGGTTTGTACATTCCTCAGCTGCTCACCAACCTTGCGTATATCAAGTGACTCAGTGCTAATATATCAAACAGAAAGCTCTCAACACAGCTCCCGCTGGGTCGAAAGTGATAGTCGACGCAGGGACATACTACGAGCAGTTGGAGATTAAGACGGATGGGATCGAGTAAGTCATGAGTATAGCCACAGATTTGTCTCCAAAAACCGACTTTGCAATTCCCAGACTCGTCGCACGCGACTCGAATGTCAAGCTCGTTGCTCCTCAGACTTACACACCCAATCTGTGCTCTGGTCTCGCAGGCCCCAACACAGAAGCTGGGATATGCATTCATGGCTCTGATATCGTACTGGAGGACTATCAAGCCGGGCAAGACCACCGCATCTTCACCTCAGCCAAAAAGCTCGTCAAAGGCGTCTCGGTCACCGGCTTCGAAATCAGAGACTTCAGCGGCCTGAGCATTGCCATCGTGGCAGGCCAAGACACGCAGATTTCGAGGAATAAACTCGTGAATGGAAAGAGATATGGTTCACTATCCCTCGGCTCGAAGAACTTGAAAGTGTCTCGCAACGTCGTATCGTCAACAGATCCGAAGCTGCTCTACATAGGCATGTGCGTGAGTGACCAGAAGGACCCTCGAGTTTCGGACAACAATATCTCGGGGTACAGCATTGCACTCTGTGTCCAGACGAATGGTGCCGAGATCCGCAACAACGACGTAGTAGGCTGCTGCAACGGCGTTTTCGTCGACCCTGGAATCGTTGGCGCTCAGGTTCGAGGCAACCACATCGGCAAGAATGATCCGCGATGCTTCAATCCTGAGCTCGGTGGAGGCGGTTCCGCTTTTGGTGTCTTTGTATTCGGTGCCAATGATACGGTTGTCAGAGACAACATCATCACCGGCCAGACCAAAGAGGGTGCTGCAGATCCAGCCGCTGTCTTCGCTACGGGAATCGTCGTCACTGATTTCGTGTTCGGGGATTTCCCGCGGCTCCCTGCGAGCGGCAATACTGTCAAACGGAATACGGTTACTGGCAATGAGTTTGACATCTTCGTGGATTCTACTGGTCCTAATAATGTCGCCAAGAATAATGTATGCAATGGGGCTGTCCCAGCTGATGCTTGCACTCCGCCATGAGCGGTCGTGGAAGTTGCGGGAGATGATCAGTGATGGCTTGTACGGTTTCTTCTTCTCGACGTATGCTGTAGCTTTAATTTTGGAGCAGCAAACGTCTTTAATGTAATGGATTAATTTATCGCCACTAGTAGCTTCGCTAGCATAGTTTGATTGATTTCGACTCAACATTTCTCACAAGATAAATGTGGCTGTCTTGAAATCGTGGTCTCCAACCAAACGAGAAACAAGATCAACCAAGAGTTCACACAGAAAATGCGATCCGGTCGATACTTTGTTTTCTAAGAGTGTAGTCGATCTTCAACTCGACCCTGATCTTTCTCTTGATAGCAGCAAGAGCGTTCTCCGGCGTTTCTGCAACCCGACAGTATTGGTATCGTTGAGTGGAAAATATCCGAAACGTGACCTTGCATCCTGTGTGCTTCGCAAAGAATGAATCTTGTCTGTGTCGACAGAAGAATACCTTGGCACTCGATGATCTTCCTGCCATCTGTCGCACGTCAAGGGTAACAAACAAACACGCAAACTGCACCAGTCACGTGTCACCTTAATCAGTCCTCTTCATCCTCTTCGTCCCGTTCGATCTTGACTCGGATGACTTCTGTTGGAGCCCACGCTTAGACAGAAGGCCAGACTCACTGTTAGTACATCTGAGGTCTATGTTCAAATGCGACGACTTCCATCAGACGGGCTTTGTCAACATTGCTGATCTGACATCCTCCCGTCGGTCGCGCCGAATCTCGATGGAAGAAGACGAGGGGTGAAAAAGCTTTGAATACCGAGAATTGCAGTAGGAAGTGGATGTTGAGTAGTCCCCTAACTCCGCATCTTCTAAGATCATCGTTCCAGTTGATGCCTTGTAAATTATCTCTGCTCTCTTTCCGTTCCTGTTCTTCGACAGGAATTCGTCGCGCCATTGCCACCATTTCGGGCTACCAATCACAAGATTAGCAGGACGTTGAGAAGCTCCGAGACGCTTCAAGTAGACCCTGACTCTATCCTATCGCTCCATACAATATGTTCGAATGTCGCAGAGCTGTCATGATCGATCAGACAAGTTCGTTCATTGTCCTAACCCAGTGCCAATTGTGGCGTCGCAAGAAGCTTTCTCCGCTGGCCTTGGCTGTCATGATCTCCAATGGCAAGCTTTGTGGCTTCGAAATCCAAGAAATTTGCCTCCAAAAAAGCTCAGCGGTCCTTGGCCGCCATGGATGTCAGCTTGGCTACATCGCCGCGAGCTTGAACATCGCATGCCGAAACAACACCTCGTCTTTCCAAAAACACTCCGTCGATACAACATGTCTCGGAAGACTGCAGAACATGTAAAGTATTGTCCAGCAGCAATGCTCGGATTACACACGAGGACGCAGAACTGGCCTGCACACGACCAGACGGCTGTCTGCCGTGCCTGTCTTGCGCGTTTGCAAACATGAGAGGAGTGGGCTCAATCTTGCCGCGACTGGACGCCTCCGAGGACCTCCATTTCTATCCGATCAGAAAGATCCCCAACAGAACAGCTAAGGATGTCAATTGCAAAAGAACCCACGTGTGGTCGTGAGCAGCAGTCATAGGACGAGGTGGGGCCCCTCTTCATCTGAAAATTCCTTCCAGACGTTCGGCACGACTCCTGTCATCCACACTTGTATGATTGCGCCCCTCAAATGGTCTAAGAATTCGAGAAAGCTTCCCACAAGAAAGGCTTTGCTGGACCACGCCATCTACTTGTGTCCAAGATTGCGCGGGCGGATGCTTCCCAAACCCTGCATAGACTAAGCTTCCTCGGCGAATCCGCAAGCTTTTGCCAATATGTCCCCCGTCGTCTTGGAACAAATGTCAGATTATTTCGAGTCCTGTCGTGAAGCCTCGTTCAATCAGCCTTCTCATACACCCCACGTGTTGGCTTTGTCTCCATATTTCTCAATCCGCGGGCTCGGGGTAGTGCCCGCTTTGGCAGCTGGGATAAGCTCTGACGATGCTTGATTGGTGAGGCGTCTCTTCGGTGCTCATCCAAATCGGGATTTGTTCACACGAGCTGCCCAGAGGTCCGGCACCACCCTGTAAAGGCAGTAAATACTCCCGCTAACACGAATGTTCACCAGTTCATGCACGTTCTGCTCTTGCTTCTCTGCTCGGAGTCCTTGCCACGGCACGGGTTGGATAAGTACATATATTGGATGCATTCCCTCCTGCATCATGATTCTGTAGGCTACTTCCCAGGAAAAACCCCTCGATAACACCAATACAATGGCTGAAGTCAGAGCAGACGGAACCACAGCAGGTGGCAACGCTGCCTTCCACAACTTCCACAACGACTTCGCTCATATCCAAGATCCCAACGAACGCCGAAGACTTGCCCTTGCGGAGATCGATAAGGCTCCCTTTGGCTGGTACCATGTCCGTGCTATTGTTGTAGCCGGTGTTGGTTTCTTCACAGATCAATATGATATCTTCACTGCCTCTTTCCTGACCATCATGTTGGGTATTGTCTACGAACACAGCAACAACGGAAAGCTTCATGTTGCCCAAGATACCGCCATCAAAGTCGCCACATCGGCAGGAACCGTTCTTGGACAATTCGGATTCGGAGCGCTGGCTGATATTCTCGGACGAAAGAAGATGTATGGAATCGAGTTGATCCTGATCATCATTGCCACACTCGCTCAAACCATGCTGGGCTCCGGACCTGGAGTTTCTATCGTTGGAACAATGATTTTCTGGAGAGTGATCATGGGAATCGGTTAGTACCCTCTTAGTCGGAGGTCAGACGATGTGACACAGTTAACTAATGGCTATTTTAGGAATTGGTGGAGATTACCCTCTATCGTCTATCATCACTTCCGAGTATGTTTTCTGCCAAACTCACTCAATGGCAATCACTGACTGAAATCCAGATTTGCTACTACCAAATGGCGAGGAGCAATGATGGGTGCTGTTTTCTCTATGCAAGGTTTCGGACAGTTGGGTGGTGCTCTTGTCATGTTGATCGCCGTCGTTGGGTTCAAAGGCTCGCTTGAGTCTGCCTCTAAGTATGGCACTTGCACCGGTGTGTGTAGTCTGGCTGTTGATAAGATGTGGCGCATCCTTATCGGTAAGCATTCGAGGAATTCCCGTCCCTCAGAACTCGCTGATAGTCTCAATAGGTATGGGTGCCGTGCCAGCCGTCATTGCTCTCTACTTCCGCCTCACGATCCCCGAAACCCCTCGTTACACATTTGATGTTGCCCGAGACGTTGAGAAGGCCAACGTTGACGTCGAAGCTTACATCAATGGCAAGCCATCGGGTGTAGTCTCAGACGATGCCATCACACACGTGAAGCAAGATGCCGCAGCCCTCGAGGTGCCCAAGGCAAGCATCCGAGACTTCCTCAACTTCTACGGCACATGGAAGAACGGCAAGATCCTGCTCGGAACGGCTGGATCATGGTTCTTCCTTGATGTTGCTTTCTATGGTCTCGGATTGAACAGTGCTACCGTTCTCACTGCCATCGGGTACGGTACCGGTCCAACCGTCTACAAGATTCTCTACAACCTTGCTGCCGGTAACTGTATTCTCATCGCTGCTGGAGCAATCCCCGGTTACTGGACCACTGTAGCGCTTGTTGATACCATTGGACGCAAGCCCATTCAACTTGGAGGTTTCATCATCCTCACAATCCTCTTCATCGTTTGGGGTTTCGACTTCAAGAACCTCACAGGCCACGACCAGCTCGGACTGTACATTCTCATCCAGTTCTTCTTCAACTTCGGTAAGTACACTTCCCCATCCCAGCAAAACTCCTCAAATCTAACACACATATCTAGGTCCAAACGCCACAACATTCATCGTCCCTGGAGAATGCTTCCCCACTCGCTACCGCTCCACATCCCACGGATTTTCCGCTGGAATGGGCAAGATCGGATCCATCATCGCCCAAGCAGCCATCGCACCACTCCGTACCCGAGGCGCAACCAAGACCAACGCCAGTCCATGGCAAAACCATGTCATGCAGATCTATGCGCTTTTCATGTTCCTCGGTATCTTCACCACGCTGCTCATTCCTGAGACCAAGCGCAAGACCCTCGAACAGTTGTCTGGCGAGTATGATTTGAAGGGTGAGACAATGACAACGCCGGTCCCGGTATCTGGGGAGACCAAGATCAAAGGTGATGATAGCACTGAGGCAAAGAGTCTTTGAGTGTAGACATAGAAGGGAAAGGCGTGAGAGTGGGACTAGGTCAATGCAACTAGTCTAGCGACATGTACGAGTCTCGATTTTGGAGCAGTATCAATAGAATAATTCGCTTTGTCATAAATCGTCATTGCTTTGTCAATACCACCGCCCGTTTGTATTTGAAGAAAATTGTGACCTTTTTAGTAGTATAGGTGGTACCGCCAGGTGCTAGACTCGACAAATTGGAGCGGGTCTCACGGGCATAAGCGAAGATCAATACGCTGAAATTCAGGGGCTCGCTACCTGAACCAGCTGTTCAACAGCCTTAGAATACAGCCAGCCATGGCTTTGTGATCGACCTCGGGATAGCTGCACGATCGATCAGATGTAAAGCGATTTAAATGTCTCCTGCTTAGGATACGACGTCATCACATCTTTACAGAAAAGGTTAATGTCCAGGGCCAGGGCCAAAGAAATCCATAAATCCATTTCATGCCCACGATATCCTCAAGAGATGTGTAATGTCATTTATTAATGATTAGTCAATATTACTCAAATTTCAGTCCTGTCTCCATGCATATATCTTACATTCCATTTTCACATCCACGCTCACGCGCCCTGCTTAAACAAACTTGTCTTGACACTTTGACTCTCAGAACTTCCCAATACAACCTTGGCGACAACATTCTTCACATTCGCGACGTTGATCTTCCCCTCGTATAGCGTATAGTTCCCTGCGACGGTGAACTTCTTCAAAGGCAACTTCACAGTCGTGATCTTGAAGGCTTTGCTGCCAGCTTGAGAGACAGGTACGTAGAGCGTGGCTTCCATGTCGCCGATACCAGCTGTGATGGATGTTGCGGCTGCGGCTTTGATGCGGATGAGGAGCTTGTCTGGCTCGACGCGGGACTGCGTGGGGAGGATGAAGATCATGTCGTTAATGGGATATGTCGCGCCTTCGAAGCTGAGGGTAGTAGTTCCTGGCGAGTCGATGGCACGAGCAAAGTCCCAGTATGTGGTATTGCCGAACAAAGACGTTCCGGTACCGATCACGCTGTTACTTCTGTGTGTAGCTGAAGTGCCTCTTGGTGATATGGTAGTATACGTGACCTTTTGAGGAGGGGCAACGGTAGTCCATAGGTACCTGAACAGACCCTCGACTCTGACACTACCCCCATTCGAGATGTGCATGATGATATTGGTGACTTTCCACGTCTGTGGGGTGACGGGGGCGGATAATGAAACTGAGCCGGGCACAGTGTTAAGCATCTTCGTGAAGACAGCGCTGCAGGTCCTTCCGAAGTTTACAGAGAGATCTCGAATCGTTTGGTTTCCGTCCGAGTTGAAAAGGCGGAAATCAGAGCGTGCATCTACATTTGGTGAAGTAACCAGTGGTCCGCCCCGACCGTTTGTTCCGGAAAGATACTCATTCATGCCCGCAGGGTCTAGGCCTGCAGGGGTTGAATCAAAGCCAATACCACCATTGAGACTGTTTTGATTAGCGACACAATGTTGCAGGTGAGGAAGAGTGAAGCTTACTTAGTAGCTGATACAGCGCTATTATCAACAATATCTGGGAAGTTTGAAAAGTGGATACGCCCAAGAGAGTGTCCACAAGAACTGGAATATCAAGTAAGCATTCCTGCATATTTTGTGCATCACTGCAGGAGGCAGGAGAAACTCACACTAAGGCGATGGTTTCTGTTGCACTAAATCCTGCTTTTGCGAATTGTGCCAGAGTGGGTTCTAAAGGAGTGAATGGGCCGGGAACACCAGAAGGCCCTGCTTGCGTGGCATCGGTTCTTCCTACACGAAGTGGAATTGCTCTCGCATTTCCTCCGCAGCCAGCAACGGCAAGGACGACGGCCTTGAAGACTTCAGTGGTCTATTTGTAAATGGACTTTGGAAAGACATACCAGTGTCACCTGATCCGCGGTGCTGAGGAGAGCCGAGAAAGTCTGTACAAGCGAATTAGGAACTTCAACAGGGAGTAAGGTTTCGACACTGCTGAACGGGGATGCTTACTTGTGAAATAAACTGCATGGTGTCATCGACGAAAATACCTTTGTTCTCATCTCTGGCACCCTCAAACCCCAGTGAAGCATCGAGACCACTGTAGCACAATGATCAGAAATGAAGCCTCGATAAGATACACAGAAACAAAACTCACCCTGTCCCGGCGGAAAGGTCGGCGGTGACAAAGTCATGGAATGCAAATCGAACCCATTGGGCTGACGTTTGCTCTCCTTGATTACTTCCTCCTGCTGCCTAGTAAACGAGCAATCAGAATGCCACTGCTGTAAATAATGCTTCAAGATGATGGACTTACAAACCCAGAATATTTTGCACATGGTGAGACGGCTGACGCGAAAGGGACAGAATTATATCCTCCATTGTCCACGAGAAAATGCTCCAACTCATCAATCGAAGCCTGTCTTTCGATACCAGGGATATCTGCAAGAACAAGGCCGACAAAAGTCAAGACGAAAACGAGCGTTGAGGTGCAGAATTTGTGAGCCATCTTGGCAACTCTGCAGTACTTTTGGGTTCAAAGAATGAAAGTTTTAGAACTCGTTTACTAGAAAAGCGAAAGCTAGGATTAGATGAGAGGAGACCATGTACTTATACCTACATGGCTCACGATGCAGCTCATTGTCGTCCATGTAGGAAAGTGCACAGCTAGTGCTGGGGAAGTCCGATCGCGAGGCTGGTGTTTGGGACCAGTTGGCGCTGCACACATACCTTCTTGGAATTCCGCTGGCCTCGAAGTACCGCCTTCTCGATGCCTAGAGCTAAGGCTCGTGTATTACTCGTTGAACGAGCGAAGTGACAAGCTACGGCTACGTCTATATTCAGCTTGCATCCTTGATAGCGGCGAGGTGAGTGTTGAGAACATGGGCTGGTGCTGAAAACGGAAAGATGGGCGTGACCTGGCATTGAAGTCAGACCAGAAATGTGAGAATGCAGGCGTGCAGGGCGATGTGGAGTGCATGAAAATCAATACATATGCGCCAGAATATGCTGGAAAATGGTAACTGGGCGCTCGCTGCATAAGCAGCCACATTCCCCACAACGAAGTCGAATCTCGAGCCCTAAATTAATTCTTGAGACAAACTTGCAGATTTAATTTCGCCGGCTATACTTTATTTCGACGACATTTGATGCCCAAAGCAAAACGAGGATGGAAGTTACGGACCTCCATTAAAGATCAACGGACATATGAGAAGTCTGCGCAGATTATGCCCTGCTGGTACAGTCATGAGCACAATCTGACAACATGCTCATTCGACCTCATGGCGAGATACTTGATCCTTCTTTTCCTCTTCCAAGAACGCGATATGCACGTTTCGGGGCTTAAAATTAGGCTTCTCGCTAGAGCCAATAGAGTTATCTTTGTTGGCATACAGCTTCGGATGACTGGCTGAAGTGAGGTGACACGGATTCTTGGCTATTCAGCAGAGGAACACCAGAACATTCATCGGTCCGAGCCCCTTGGCGTCCCCAGTGAGCAGAGCTCACAGGCTCGTAAGAGTGTGGCACTTCGTATTCAGGTCCCAGACAAGACTGCTGCCGCATTTGATTGAAGCGGCTCGATTAAATGTACTTAAATATGTGCGGCTGTATGCATGTGAGCTTTGACATACGCACGTAAATGAGTAAAAGTCGCGAGACTTCTGATGCAAAGACCTGGTCTTCTGAAGGATTTCCCAACGCTTGTAATCTTACAATCTCCCACAAGTCTGTGAGGGGTCCTTGCTACATGCGAGGAGTGAATCGGTTGCTCTTCTGCGGCCGAGTTGCGGTCCCGAAAGACCCAATTCGGGCCCTCGAGTGGCGGTGCGAGGTACACTCAGCTTTGCGCCTGATGATAGAGTTTCCTCGAGGCGATAATCCTGCGATTCCACACCTCGCTGACAGGATTTCCAAGATCTCCCCAAAACCACTGTGACAGTGGTGTACCAGTTAGCATCCTGTATTGTGTTCCACGAAGGAACGGGCGCTCTGAGATCAGACGCTCTGTTCGCGAGCCGTGTCCGTCGTGCTTTGAGAGCTCACAGATGTATATCCTGGGCACGCGGACTTCGACTTCTTGTCTCGTATTGAGCGAAGAAATCCTTGAAGTGGGACCAGTATTCGCGAAACTTGAAACGAGGAGTTCGAAAATATTTCGTATCGGACGTGAATTGAGTCTTGTCAGGGGCAATGTACGATTGACCAAAATTTCGACTTCCACTTCGCCGAGATTTCTGTTGATCCAAACTGAAAGCCACCACTCAAACAATCGAAATTTGGCGTCGACGAATGTAGCTCTTGCTTACTACGTAGCATGAGACAGAACCGATAGCATGAGTCCTGGCGGCAGTATGCTCTCACTGTGCATCCATGCTGGGCCTCCCGTGGTTACAAGGACAAGAGCAAGGGATGCATTCGTGAATTCCAACAAAGCTGATGAGCCTAAGAAGACCAGGCTATTTAAATTTCAATGCCCTGCGGTTACTTTGCCAGGACATCATTCGTTCTCATTCGTGATCTTGTCGCCGCAAAAAGCGACGGGTAGTTATTGTCGAACCTGGAACATTGCCCTTGACCATGGTTTCATCGGGACGGTCGTCCCTCTCACTCGCTGTCACAATATCCAGAGAGAAGCTTCGAGGTCCCAGTGAAGTCCGGATATGTTCAGGGTACATGAGATGGACTTCTTTGAAAGGTCTGAAGCCGTTGTCCTTTCTTCGTGCTTGGATGAAGAACCAGAAGTTCACGATTCATCGACTACTTGACGCCCTGAATTTAGTTCCGTAAGATTCGATAGCTGCTTCGGAGGAGTCGTAGCCTCGATTCATCTCAAAAGGAAACGCGCATCTGAATCGCAGTGTCTGAAGGTGTACCATTCCTGCTACCATCGATAGTGCAATAGGATCCAGAGATCCATCTTGGGTTGGGCGACCGTGTATGCCAACGTCTTTCAAACTACGACAGAAGTCTCTCATTGACTCCAATGTGGATAATTCGGGCAAAGATTGTCCTATGACCATGGAAATTTCCGGTTGATTATCGGTATTAGCAAAGAAAGCGAGCCGCTTCAGTGAATTCCCGTGGTATTTGAGAATCTTGTCGCTCTATGTTGTGGGTCCTCGATCCGACCATTTCTAGACTCTGGAGACGCCTGCAGCTGAGAACAAATTCGCCAATAGCTCCGAGAAATTCGTGATTGGATCCTCTGCTGAACTCGGCGTACTCAATAGTGACATGTCGTAGTTTATCAAAGCTCGCTCCAGCGGTCAAGATAGTATTGAGGTTTTGCCTTTCATCGATACGCAGGCTCTCCACGAAGCTGAAGTCCACTACACTACCTAACACGGATAAGTATTCATCGCCCAGTGATTCGATTGATCTGATGGAAGCTTTGTAGCAATTGCCAAGCCTAAATTGCGTCTTCTTACTGCGCTTCATTTCTTCGGATGGCGCGTTGAAGAATGAAAGCAACCGTGTGTCCTTCTCCCCACGTATCTTGATGTCTTCGAGATTCGGCGCCAAAGATATGATGCACATCAGAGCGGCCATTCGTAAGTCTAAATCGTGATCCGAAGCCCAAATATCGGCATTGATCGATCTCAGATTGATGGATTTCGACAGAGCAGCTTCGCAAATGTCCATATGGTCAGTATCGTCTGAATCCTTGTCCAATTCCGAATCTCCAACCTGGTGGTAGGATGATAGCGTTTCAACTGTTGCACGAGAAATGAAGGTATAGACTCGAATGCTTTGTATATCAAGCTATGAAGCTTAGGAACAACAGCAAGTAGGCTCATCAGCTCGACCCATTTGCCCTGGATTTTCAGAAACCCCAGCAAGGAATCTCCCGTGACTCATCGTCCTCACTTTCGAAGTCCGATGTTATGGTAATATTCCGGATATTACAGACTATGGACTTCTCCTTGGGGGGGGGGGCTTCCAGTAGATCCTGGATACGTCGTCGCGTGAATCGAGCGATGTGGGGGCCAGGAACGCGACCGAAGTGAAATGTCTGATCTCTGCCTCTGAATCGTTTGATACTGCGATGGAACAGCTTGCCTACGATAGCAAGAGAGTAAAAATCATGCCGAGATAGCTCCCAAAACTAGTACAATGTCAGTCAATTGAGCACAATTTCAAGCTATTCTTGGCCGGACCAAGGGCACCTACCAAGTCGTCTAGGACGAGTGCTAAAATATCCGACCCTAGAACAACGAGTGAGGGGTCCCTTATTGGGCTCGCCATGCTATCAAATCCTGGGTCAACGGCGCGCATGCGGTGTCGCGAGCTTTATTTCTGGTTCGGAGGTGAAGTCGCGTCCCACCTCAATATGTTACAGGCAAGCACTGGACTCGCTTCGAGCAGCATGACTTTGCTTTAAAGTCAGGGATTAGACGGACTTGATATCTGAATAGACCATGAATGCTGATTTTCAAGTAAGCGTCTAGTAGAAGACCGAATCCGGCTGCCATCGTACAATCAGATGCTGGGTTGTGTCACGTGACCTTTTCGAACGGAGTTCCTCTCGTGTCCTACGAGGGCTTGTTTGCTTATTACCGCATGTTTGAAGATCTGGACGATAACAAAAAGCGACGTTGACATTCAAAATTGATAGTAGGCAGTCTGGAAAGATCATGCCAAGATCTCATGAGCTAAATTCTGACTGTTTCAGATTCCTTGCTGAGGCCTGACCTGGCCGGGCCTGTAATATACCGCTATCATAGACATCGAATCTCACCAGGTGCCTCACGATGCCGAGATAGTTATCTGGGTTCGAAAGAGAATGGGATTTAAAATAATGATGTAACAGATTTATGATGCTGCAACAAGTCTTCAGCCTTTGTTGACATGATCCTGATAGGTATTGGATCTTCTCGCTTAAGCCAGGTGAGAGAAGATCTCACTATTTCAAGGAGGCAAAATAGCCGCCTCAGCCTCAATCTCTCATGCAGCCCTATCCTATTTCCGTACACACCTCCAATCAACTATCAGGTATACAACAAGGAGCTCTTATTTCGAGACATCATGATCCTTGAAGTCCCTGCACATCGCCGCTTCACGAACTGCCTTCCCCATCTGTGCTTACCTCATGCATGCCCTTGCCCGCATGTACTTCTATCACAGCACGTAAAAGGGAATGGCACTCCACTCCTGTGATCCTCCATCCCAGACACTTGAACTGGCTGGTTGGAATTCCAGTACGTACGTACCAGTTCGCGAACAGCATAAGCTTTGATAGTAAAAAAATGTTTTGAAGCTTAAAGTATGCCAAGATGTCATTCTACGCGCATCTTCATCAGCATCCTCCAACGCCTCGGACTCACGACCGAGATAATGTTTCTCTCCTCTCACAATATCGATCGTCAAGTCCAACATATCTCTCAAGAAACGATAAATCCATCAGCAAAAGCCAGCTCCAGCCTTCTGCTGGGAACTTCACGAACCAAAAATACATATCCGACTGGCCAAAGAACCCACAAAACCTACAGAAATCAACATCAGAAATATGTCTCGATATATTTTTAGAGATCATCCTCGTCTTGATATCACTACCATTATTGGCGCTGGCAATTGCAGTCGTGTATCACAAAGATAAGAAAGTGGTAGATTCAGAATGGGATGTTTTCAAACAGATCATAAACTCAGTGAGTCAAGTCAAATGCTCCGACTTTCCTTCCATCGCCGCGTAATGTTCCACCTCGCTTCTGACACTTCAAAAATCAACATTCGAACTGACACACTGCTCAGGTCGGAACAGCCTTTCCATATATCTTCGGCCTCGTCGTCGGTCGCACCATCAAACTCTTCGCCTCATACCGCCTTTTCGAAGGGGTATCCCTCCTCCATCTCGAGCAAATAACCAACAGCACCACCCTCGGATCCACCCTAACAACACACATCCTACTCCGTCCCCTCAACTACCTGACACTGTCTCTCCTCGCCCTCTGGATCTTTTCACCCATCGGCAGCCGGGTCTCCCTCGGCCTTATCGAACCAAAATTCACTCCTGTGATCTCAAATTCCACCGTGCGGTATCTAGATACAACACAGGCGACCAAATTCTACTCTGAGAAGCCGGAGGACTTGGTAGAGGTTATCGCAGGTCCGATTAATGCCCTGTATGCGAGCAGTTTGATGGGTCCTGAGACGGCGAAGCTGGCTAGTATGGACCAATGGGGGAATATCAAGATCCCTTATTTCGATCGCCTGAGCAAGAATTTGACAGTAAATTCAAAAGGCTGGATATCCCTCTCTGGTCTCAAGCCGGGCGAGATAATATATTCTTCTCTTCTTGGAGTTCCAGTTTCCCAATCACTGGGTCGTGGTATAGACGAAGAACCAAAAGTGGCAAACACAACATGGACAATGAGCACAACCTACCTCTCTCTATTCTGCGATACCAAGAGCCGAGAGCCTCTCATACCACTTAATACGCCAATCTCCAACGGCGAGAATAACAGAACCTGGCATTCTCGCAGCACGTTCTCCAGCCAGCTCTTCTCGATCGCAGTGGACGGGTTCATCTCGCCGAACAGCACCCTCGAATCCTCTCACAGTATCTCCGCCTTCACAAATGCCACAAATGCATCCTCATTCCCTCATACGCTGCTCTTCCAATCTCCCATCTGGACAGAGGACATTTCCCTCAACGCAACAGCAAACCTAACATTCGCATCCGCATACTGCTCCTTCTCCCAACAATACGTCGATGTTGAAGTTCAGTGCTCCGGCACCGGTAGTACTACAGGTACTGGAAATCAAGACTGTGGCGTAACGGCAATTCGAGAAAGCCTTGTAACTCATGCACCACCAGAAGTCACCGTCCTCGGATTCGAATTTGCATTTAGCATGCTCTCATATCTCCTCCCTCTAGCAACAGGAGAAAGCGTAACAGGAGGTGTACTCCCTCAATCCACCGCAACAGAATTGTTCCTCTCCAGAACCGAAGCGACATTATCACATCTCACAAAAGCCGACTTGTCACTCTTGACGCAATCAGAGATGGAGATCCGACTCGGACAAGTCCTGAATACATATTATATGGCTTCTTTAGCTCCGTACGGTATGACTGGAAATCTCACAGCAGGAAATGCGAAGGAGACAGAGAGTGAGGCGGAGGTTACGGTGTGGGAGAATAGGTACTCGGTTAATGAGAAATGGTTGGCGATGTATTTCATCTCGTGTGCGGTGTTACTGGCTGCTGTGGTATGTGGGATTGTCTTGAAAGTCGTCGTCGTGGCACCGGACATTCTGGGGTGGGTGTCGAGCTTGACGAGAGATAATCCGTATGCGGGTGCGCCTGAAGGTGGGTCGGCAATGAATGGGTGGGAGAGAACGAAGCTCTTGGGTGGTTTGAGGGTTAGGATTGGGGATATTCGCGGTAGCGGAAGTGTGGGGTACATTGCTCTTGGTGCGGAGGAGCACACAAGGGTTTTGCAGAATGAGAGGCTGTATTATTAAGAGTCGAGCAAAAGAACACGATGACACTTGAACTTAAGTTCCTTGTTTCGATTGCTTTTGCATTGCAGTTTATGGAAGACATCTTTCTCTGCGTGATATACAACAATAGCGACACTTCGATTAGGCTTCTTAGACATCGTATTATCATCAAGCATCTCTCATCACATCTCGAGATTTCCAACCTGTGACAACCCAGCCGTAGCATCCATGACTTTATCAAGAATCCTCATACCACCCGCATCATCCCAGGCAATCCTTCCCTCCAAAGCAGCTCTCATGAGTTCCTTGTTCGCGACTTCTTTCTCGCCCGTAAATGGATCCCATTCGAAACCTTCCTTCAACCACATCCACCTCAAGTAAGCACGTAGCTCTTTATCCTCTGGCAGGACACGCATCCATTCCGGTTGGAAGCCTTCTGCAGTACCTTCACCGTTGTATCCATCAGCGACACCACGAAGAACGTCTCTGCAGAAGATCCGCCACGAATCGATTGCATAGGGACCTTGAGTCATATGCCCAATCTCCCATGCAGCACGTTCGTCAGAGTCGAGTACAGTTTCGCCTTTCTTGATATCGCGGCCTGACTCTGGCTCGGGGTATCCACGGACTGGATAGCGCTTGTCTTTCAAAGGAGGGTCTTCCAGCCAGATTTTGGCGTATGTTTGGTAAGTGGCGGCCCGCTGGTTTTGAAGGCCTAGATGTCGTATTATAGGCACGATGTCGTGCTTGTTGGCTACCACGAGGGCTTCCGGAGTGGGATACTTCTCCATCAACTCGTAGAAGACTGGAATAGCGTGCTTTCCGTGTGTCCGGATGAGGAATGTAACCGCGATGAGCAGGCGAAAGGGATCATGAGCGAGTTTTTCCTGGATCAGACCAAAGTAGGGGGCAGAGAGTGGCGGGAATGGTATGCACGATACTGTGTTGCCTGGAATCCGGTTCTTAGCAGATCCTTGGGATAAGGGCAATGCCTCCTCGTCTTTGATAGGCGTAAGTTTTTCCGAGCATTCGTTCTCTAGTTGTGTTGCTGTGACCTTCTTAACTTTTTGCGTCTTTGCAGGAGTAACTGGCGGACTGAAATATGGCGATTTTGCTGGAGCTTTCTTCGTCTTGGCTTTGGCCTTCACAGCAATGGCAGGATCAGCATTCGGCTCGGTCTTTGCCAATATAGCTTCTCCCATGTTGCGTGGAGGTTTATCCTTTGGTACAAATCTCCCTTTGGCATCTCGCTTGGCACCAGTCCCTTTCTTCTCTTGGCTAGAAGTCATAATAGAAGATGCTTGGTCCGTTGGCGCTACGATTATCTGAACCCTTAATGTCCTCAAGTCTGCAGTGGCAATACTAGGCGACGACGTCAACGCATTGAAATCGATACGTTTTGGAGGTGGGATAGGCGTTTCTTTTTTGAGGCCAGACACCAGTGGTTTCTTCAAGCCTCCAAACGCTGCTGGAGTGGAGGCGGACCGCTTCCGAGTCTGAATAGTGTCCGGAAGAGAAGCCTTTCTAGCAAATCGTCCATGTGTGTCTCTGACAACAAAAATCGTCTTGCGGCAGGAAGGAGGTTCTGACTTGGCTTTCCGCTGCGATGGAGTGATGGCGTCTTCGCATGATGCTTGGACCTTTGCTACGTCTCTTGGTGATGCCATGGATAAGCTTCTTGTGATCTTCTCACATCGAACTCGTCCGCCTTGACCTGAAATAGCTTCTAGAAATGCAGCTCGAACCTTTGCAGCGTTGCTCGGTGAGACACTAGACGCTCTCCTGGTAATCTTTGGCCGCACTTCGATGTCATCAAACTCATCACCGCTATGGTCCCAGTCCAGAGGTCCATACTCCGTGATACTCCAATAGGAACATTGAGAAGCATTGTCATCCAATACTCTTTCATTGGCTCTTTTGGCATTCCCGAATGGTGAAACAGCAGCAGGTCGGTCTCCGGACGGCTTGATAACAACAACCTGCGGTTCTTGTTGTGGTGATGTAATAGGCGCAACACAATGTTTTCCTATACCTACAATACAACTCTGTTCCAGGAGCGTATCACCACTCGTAAAGTCCTGGTCTTCTACGAGTGACTGGAGTTTGACGCCTCTTTCGTAGTTTGAGCCTCGACCTCTGTGCCAATACTGGATCGCTTTCTTGACTTGTCCCGCTTGTGCTTCTTCTTTTCGGAGTTTGTGTCTGGGAGCTCAAGCAACGGCTCTATGGTGGTCTCCTCAGCACCAGTGACTTGCGCGTCTAGTAGCTTGTTGATAGATTTTCGTTTACGATCTCGAGATTTCTTCTTCGGAGGCTCGGATTCTGTGGGAGCAGGAGCATCTGTAGTTGTGACCTCGGCCTCGACTTCGACCTCTGTCTCGGATTTCTTCCTTCGCTTTCGAGACTTCTCCTTTGGAGCCGCCGGCTCTATCGCTAGACGCTCAATGGCCACATCGGGCATATCGAGATTCTTGTCGTTTGTAGCTCCAAATACTCCATTGGCATCGAATGTTCTCACAGGTCGAACAATGAGTTCCTCCTCGGTTGACTTGTTGCTGGCTTGAGTATCATCTGAAGACGGTTTGGCGACTATTGGAGAAGCAGTAACGCCCTTGGACTTGTCCTTCGATTCAGGGCGTGACTCGGTGTTTGCCTCGAGGATGTTCGCCTTGTCGGTCGCATTCTGATCACCCTTCATGACCCTGCTTCGGACACGCTTCTTCTTGGCAGGCTTCTCAGCTCGGCCAACAACATCAGTAGCAGCAGACTCCGCAATCTGTGAAGCCTCATCCTTTACCTTCGTCGAGCGTCCTTGTTTGCGTGCAGCTCGCTCTTCAGCAGCTTTCAAGGAATCCGTGGCCTCATCTTCGGCAAGACGATTCTTGTTTCTCTTCTTTTTACGCTTCTTCTTCTCTTCCTTGTCGGCTGTGTTTGACTGGCCAAGGACTTCATTATCAACACCGTTCTTATCAACAGAAAAGGGCTTGTCATCGCTAACATCTTCCATAGGTACATCGTCAGTCTCAACCTGAGTAGGCACAGGCTTCTCATCTATCTCTGGAAGGGCTTTCTCGGCCTTTGCGGAAACCGAAATGTCTGTTTTGGAAAAGTAAGAGGAGGTTACCGGGCCTTGCTTCGCTCGCTTCTTCTTCTCCTTTTTTTTCTCGTTCTTGATTCGCTTTGCAGACTTCAATTCGGACTTGGATAGATGTACTGCAGTAGGTACAGCAGGCTGATCGATTTTCTTCTTCTCTGCTTCTCGAGATTTCTGTCTCTTCTGGTCGACTGGTCTCTCGCCCTCCTTGACCGCCTCAACCTGGTTCGTAGTCACAGGATTTGGACTGGTAGCTTCGACCGGTGCTGAACCCTCTTCCTCCAGCTTTCGCTTCTTCTTTTCTTGGCGTTTCTGGGTCTTGGAATCTGCTTGCTCGCTCTTGGTGTGATCGACAGCATCCGAAGTAGCAGGTACAGGAGCCGTGATATGTGCCGCAGGTACAGTATCCTCGTCAAGTTTACGCTTTTTCTCTCGACGTCTCTGTCTCTTCGCCTTCGGTTCCTTCGCTTCAACATCCTTACTACTCTCAATGGTTTGAAGCAGAACAGGTGTAGGAGCCACCGCAACCTTTTCTTCTCTCTTCCTCTTCTTTTGCCCACTACCAATAGCCTCCTTGACCACCTCAATAGTCCCTAACACCTTGTCAAATATCTGCTCAATATGCCCAGCCTGAGCAATCGGGAGGCCCTTTGACGCCTTCCAAGCTCCCATAGCACGCATCACTTCCAGCTTTGCTAAGTTGTCACCTAGTCCTGCAGCTTTAGCAAACTCGAAAACGTCATTCTCGAATTCTAGGGCCTCTTCTTCGTCGAGCGTCGATTTAGCCCAGAATGGGTGTTCGACAGCGAAGTCTTGGACACTGGTTTTGATTTGGAGGAGGTCGTGCGCGGTTCTTGGGGAGTTCGTAATGGTGGAGAGAAGGGAATTGTTAATCAGCAGTGTATTATCTTCTTGTTCCTCCTCATCTTCGTCTTCTTTGTCTTCGGAACTTGAACTGTCAGGTCGTGGCTGGCTAGAAGGCGGCGCGTCATGGTCCTGTTCGCAGACTTTCAGCTTCGATCTACAATTGGAGTTTCCCATTTCCATGAATGTCCCAGGAATATCAAATAACATACCATACATTGGCTCAACAATTGACTCTCCGTGCCCTGTGTCGAGCTCGGAATCTCCAATCTCTTGCCCTTCGTCCCAGAACCTGCAACCCCTCCATTCAAGCTACGCAATCCCGCATGCTCGCTCGCAGACTCCTCATCACTACTCCTAGCATCATTGCTACTATCCCTATCGCCCCAAACTCTCGCCGGGTCCTTCATATCGAGCAGGCTCTGTTCTCTTGCCGAGAAACTTTGCGCCGGGTTTTGCGCTTCCCATTCAGCAAATGAAGATATGTCAGAGTCGGTGTTGCTTGACATGTAATTCCAATAGTGCGTCTAGGTCGCGGTCGTAAGGGACAGAGTTCGAAGAAATGACAGAACGGTGTAAGGACCGTGGGGTTGTGCGGGGGAGAATTTACGGATTGTAGAGGTGAGGACGAGCTCGAGATATTTTTTACGCGACTTTCTGCTATCGAAGTTTATCGTGAGCGGGTCCAACACATACCCCATTGGTGAATTTGAGAGCAGGATATTTTGATTGTAGGTCCTTTTTTTCACATGCATCGTCACAGAAGTTTTAGTGAGAAGTTGTTTTGATTTCAATATTGGCACAGGCGCATCTAAGACTTTCTACCGCAGGCTCCCAGACTGAAGCATGCAGAACCACCCCCGCTTCTCTCCCCACCACTTTATACAGTAAGGCACTAGTAGAACATTTCTTTCCCTCCAGCCGCTCCGGATAAACAAAGGAGATCTTCCCCAGTTGCATTTAGTGACGGCCGCCCATCTTGGGTGGGTCGTAGGCGATCTTCCTCGTCTTGATTGTAACCCACTTATATCTCTTAACCCATACGCTCAATGCAAACAAAACCGATGAGATAGCCAAGACCTTCAAGCCCATCTTCTTTCTCTGGTCCATCTCTGGCTCCGCGGCCCAGTTCAAGAATTCGGTGACATCCTTTGCCATTTGTGATGTTGAAGCTGGGGTTCCATCCTCGTACTCGACGAGCTCGTTGTAAAGAACACGAGCCATGGCAATACCAGTTCCGGGGAAGTAAGGGTTGAAGTTGAGTCCATCTGGAACCTTAACTCCCGCGGGAGGTTCCTCGGGGTACCCAGTCAACAAGCTGAAAATGTAATCACATCCACCATGGCGGGCCTTGACCATCAAGCTCAAATCCGGAGGAAGAGCACCATTGTTCGCAGCACGGGCAGCTTCGTCGTTCTTGTAGGGGCTTGGGAGGTAGTCGGAGAGCTTTCCGGGTCGCTTTGGGATTTCACCCTCGTCGTTGGGCTCGTCATCGTACTCGTTCTCCTCTGCCATAGCCTTCGCCTCATCGACGGTGTGGGTAACTCCGACCAAAGATCTGTATGGGATTCGGCTGAGGGAGTGGCAGGACGAGCAGACTTCTTGATAGACTTGGAAACCACGGCGGAGGCTAGAAAATGTCAATTGATTGATCTTCGGACGGGACGGATCTCTTACGCTTGATGATCAAATGTCTTGGTCCATCCGGCGTGTACCCATGGGTATTTTGTGGCATGAAGACTAGTTCTCGTGTCAGTAAATCTTCCTTCCCTTGTCCTCAACATCGGGAATCGTGTTGATGAACCATTGCACCCTTCATCCACCCCATCCAAATCATCCCCGAAAAAAGCTTACCCTTCTTCAGCGGGTGTCATAGCATGCAGCTCTGTGCCGTATAGGTGATAGTACCAAGCGACCGATCCAGCAGCAACAGCAGTAGCAACTGATCCAGCCACGTTCAATCGAAAGGGGGAGTCGGCGGCTGAGCTTGAGGAAGAGGCGGCACGCTGTGATATCTATGGTCAGCATTCAATGCCATCATATTATCACCCTCCCATCCATCAAATGTCCCTCCAGTCTATCCTTCGCTCCTCGGAATGATGTGTTGTCGTACCTTTGATGTGTTAATCGCGCCATTCCGAACAGCGCCGACCGCGCGCGTCGAGCGCAAGCTTGATCTGGCCAACATCCTGAGTGCGATATGCCTCAGCTGGAGATCACTTCGCAGGAGATGTAGGAACTCAATTGGGTGGTGAGAGTCGAGGTTGAGGTTGGTAGAGGCGACGGCAAGAGTCGTTCGAATTTGTTCCGGGTGGATTGATCGAGCTAGCTGCTTAGAAAAGGAGACTTGGGATTGGTTGAGACTGAATCGACTGATCATTACACGTGACCTTGAATGGTTGATCTGCCATTGGCCCGTTTCCTCCCGAGGCTTTACTTTGCCGCTTCTCTTCTTTCCTTCTCCCTTTACTCTTTTGACGCTTGACACATATTTCTAGGTGATTGTATATAATTCTCGTTCAAAATTGGATCTCCCGACAGTTGATTTTTCTCTGCGGGAGCAGTCACATACGATCTTTCTGTGCAAATGAAGCCCGTTTGATCTGTACGGCCCAGCACGATCAAGCTGATCTTCCGCATCTCCACACTACTCTTCCTTCACTGCTTCACCATCCGCCAGCACCGGTGTATACTCTTTCAAAGTGCCTCGAACACCGAACAGTCTCCCAATGACCACTGCACCCCACAAAAAAGCATGACATACCACCCACTCCATTGCCCTCCCGAGACTCAACCTCATCAGAAATACTCCAACCACAGGTACATGCTCAGCTCGAAAGAAAACAGGCCGATCATCCAATTTCGCAAATAACACCCATAACTGCAGCGCCAAGTACCAATTCGCATGGTTTTGTTCAATTGCATGTGCGATGATTCCGCTCAGATTGCGGAAGAAGATTTCTTTCTGGCCATCCGTGGGAGACGTCCATTCGCGAACTATGAGGTCTTGCTCGACCAATGCTTCTAGTTGTGGGTTCTGAGCCTGGGTCTTAGAGCCAGTAGCAGCACCGGATGATAACCCGAAATCGAGACCGAGATCTTTCGCTTGAGAGGCACGCTGCCATTCATGTCTCGCATACCGAGGGACCGTTACTTCGCCATTTTGAGGTGTATAGATGCGTGTCACGTCGTTCAGAGTGATAAGTGCAGCTCCTGAAATGACTTCGAGATATTCTGTGTGTGTTTCGTGCCTGCGCAACTGGTGAGTATACATGGTTCGGTTTTCCTTGCACTGGATTGAACGATGGTAGTCCTTGACTATGGTCATTGACTCTAAGGCAATACAAGGGAAGGGGGGAGAGAGGAAGGGAACGGTAAGAACACACCAATGCAGTCCAGAAGTCCAGGTCGAGCCTGCGGAAAGGGTGATCGTTGTATAAGGCGAAGAGTAAGGTGGTGATGGTACCTCGTATATCACGCTTGAAGGACCTAGGCGTGTGAACGTGTTCAAGTGTGTTGTAGAAGTGCGGGGCATATTGAGCTTCGTACTAAGTGCCAGGCTTACTCTGACTCAATTGCGATTATATGGAAAGGAAGAAAATTTCAGAAGGGAGAAGGTGATATCCTAGAGAGGGCACAGAGGACTTATATCCATCCCGCAAACTACCAGACGGAACAGTGGTTGATAATCAAGACCAAGAGGAGTTGACAGGAAAACGCGCATCCCCTTACACATCAGGCATCTTCGTTTAAAAGATGCGCCTTCTTCTTATTCGCTGATCAAGTAAATACCAACCAAATTTTGTTGTTGAATTACATGTGAGATGTTGATGGTGAATCAAATATATGCATCTGACTAACCTACACATTCCACACCTCAGCTTCAATTATCCAGCCATGCAGAGGATCGTCAGACTTGGAGTTCCACGTGACACAAGGCACGTGCAACCTCTGTCTTTGGTCCACTACTTCTAGCTTTTCATTCAGCACAACTAGTACAAACTCCTCTAGAACTTATTAAAAAGATAGTGAAAGGATAGTAAACATTACCCAAGGGCCTGTTATCTATATATCTAGCTACCAGATCATACTATACGTGGCTTAGTTCAACACCAGCCAAATACACCCAGCCAGTCCATAATCCAACCTCGACACAGAAAGTTTATGGTATATGTATATCCTCCACGCACCATTTTCATTTGAACAAAGACTTTCAAAAGAAAGGCCTGCTCACGTATAACCCTCCAATTTTCCTTTTCCCTCTCTTCTCAACATCCTCGTTCAGGAAAAGGAATTATATACTTTCACACGTACGCACACATGAGATCCACTCACACCTATACTTACTCTTACACCAACCCGAGATCGGAACCGGCAAAAATTCTCGAGATTCTCACACCGATAAATATACCGATAAACATATCTTACATGTCAGAGCAAAAGATCGAAGGAGCACAGGAACTAAAAACCTCAAGGAAAACCAGCGACAGAAATTGAAATCAGGGAATCTTTCAAAATGCCCTTCATGGAATCTACAAACAGCCTCTTTGGCAAAACTACCGAAACGAAAGCCAAAAGTTTCATACCAAGAGCAGAGATAAGCAGCAAGCCAGATATCCTGGACACGACACCAGTGTACATACAAGGCACTTCAACACCCAGCAAGCCGAATGCCCCTTTCATCCCGGCGAAATCGACAAACCGCCCTAAAGAGAAATTTATATCTGGAAAAATGATCTCCCTACCAAGTCCTCAGAAACTGAGTACGAAGTCGACGTTGCAAAATCCTAGATATTCGACAGGTTCAAGAGAATCGACGGGTTCGCGAATGAGGGGCGAGCTTACTCTTCGAAAGAGGTTCAGTAATGGCTCAACTTCAAGCACTTCCTCAGGTGGTAGAGTTGGTCAGAGAGGAGGCTATGGGAATGGAGTGAGAACTGGAAAGGGTGAGAGCGAGAGTGAGAGACCTCTGTTTTTCTTGAAGGGAAACCCGATGCTGGAATCAGACTCAAGGGGGAAGAGAAAGATGAGAATGGTTATGGATGAGAGGGATTACACATCTTTCCCAAATTCCTCCTCCTTGCCATCTCCATGTGACTCACCAGAACGAGGACATGAACCACCCAAAGACATCGACCCAGGAATCCAGCGAAAGAAAGAAAGCAAAGCCAAAACCTCGGCCACCACAGGCGAAGAAGTAGAAATGGACTTAATCAACCTTTCAATCACCTCTCCAGGGACCATTTTTGAACTCCTCACATCCTTTCACACCGACATCCGCGAGCAAAATCGTCAGGCGCCATTTAGCTTCTCCCAAATAACGGCTATCGAAGAGATGCTGTCGTATGCTAGTACGATGGCATTGCTTAGCTCGAATCACATCTCGAATGCTGGTGTGGGGGGATTTGAGGTTATGAGGAGGGTGCATGATGAAGTGATGTTCTCTCCTTCGTCTTCGTTGATGCTTGGTGAGAATAGGAGTCAAAGTAAAGATAGTCATACGAGGATGTCTCCACGTCTAAGACGGACACGAAGGAGGATCACAGATGATGATCGTCTTTCCTTCGGTAGTGGACAGACAGAAACGAAAACGAAAATGAAACACAGAGCGAGATATAGTGCAGATTCTGGGATCGATATGTCTATTTATCCTGAACACACATCCGGGACAAAAGATGTGGATACAGAAACAGAACAAACAAATGCTAGCGACAAAAGAAGCTTGAGAGATATAGTCCGAGTGGGACTTTACGACCTCTTCTCGGGCCCTTCACCGCCGCCTTCTCCACAAGCTCATCTCTCTTGCCCTCAAGCCCCTACATCTCTACGCGATCCATACTCAACCTCTTCCTCCTCCACAGTCGGAATCGCATTCACACCCACCGAACTAACAACCGCCTGAACCTCACTCCTCCAAACCCACGGCCCAGCCTTCAAATTCACCGATCTCGTTAAAGCAGAACGAGAAGTTGTCCAGCACGCCCTCGCTTGGAAATATCTTGTACAGAAGTTCGTTGTTGAGAGGGAAGAGTTAAGCGAGGGGATGATCAAAGAGACACACGAAATCCTGATGTCTGGGACCACGCTACCATCGCCATCATCATCACGAGTGCCGGACCTCCTTTACCCTGGAAATCGCGAGGAAAACGGCGAGAAAGAGGAAGAGAAGCCAGGGCGGGAGAACTACGCTGGTGTTTATCGTACAGTGAAAATCACAGGATTCCTCTGCCTCTTGCCATCCCAGGTTCCTGGAAAGATGGAAAAGCTAGTGAAGGATTTCAATAAGTGTGTTAAGGAGGCGGAAGAGCGAGGGGTGATGGATCCAGTTGCGCTGGCTGCTGAATTTCACTATCGATTTGTGAATTTCCGTCCGTTTCTGGATGGGAACGGGAGGGTCGCGAGATTCATTTTGAATGCGGTATTGTTGAGGTGGGTTGGGATTGTTGTGCCGTTTGGGGTTGAGGAATGGGAAAGGGAAGGGGAGAAGGCTGGTTATATTGGGATCGTTGGTAGAACGACGTCGGCTGGGCGTCAATGCGAAGACAAGTCTGAGGATGAGGAGGATGGCGAAGATGGGGACCAGGGCGACGAGAAACCTTGGGCCGAATTAGCGACGTTCATACTCTGTAAATGTGTCGCGGTTGTTGAAGGCGTATGGGATGTTCTCAGCGATGAGGAAATCGTTGGTGTGGTGCCAGGATGGGAGGAGTTGCTTATTGAGGGGTATCTGGAAGCAGCTGAGGACGAGGAACTGAACGAGGAAGTCACTGTGCTCGATTATTATCTCAATGGTGTGGATAGGCAGCTGTCGAACAAGGCCATGCAGGACTAGGGCGGATCTAAGCGAAGTCTTGTCGTTTGGCGGAAAGGAGACGGCAACCGCATGTTGACGTCTTGAATTCTCTCGCTATACCATGTTGGGTTTCGGAGAGAGTAAGACGTGAAGCGAGCTGTAGTGAGCTAGGTGCGACAGAGACGCCTTTCTCGGCCTTCGAGAGGAAGGTGGCTAGTTTGATAATTGGGAAGGGTTTTGTAGCCCCTCGGGTCCGCTTAGAACTGCCAGAAGAGAATGGAGAGGAAAGACTTGGTAGGATAGGAGCCCATGGGCGCGTTAAAAGTTAGATAATTTCCAGGAGATCTAAGCGAGAATTAGGCGTTGTTGGAGTTGGGTTGCTGTTGCATCCATGACCAATATATTGGTGATGAATGCGAAGAAAGCATTATTGGGCACAAGTCGAAGCTCGCATCAAAGTCAGTCTAGCCTAGCAGTGCATATACAGTTAGCACTTTCCCTGGGCCTTGTTGAGCTCAGTGGAGGATACTTGACATAGAAAGACGCGACAGAGGCATTGGAAATCCTGCAGCTGCCTGCGATTTATTTATCTAAAGACCTTAGCTTGGATGTCTGCCTGTGCGATATCAAAAGCAACTAATCGTCGTCCACGCGAGCCAACAAGGCTGGGATATCATCAACCGTATTCCGACCTTCCAAAATATCTGATTGCAGGTTAGCACTACTTAGTTCATTCTCGCTGGACAAAACTTACCAAGAACTGCTTTGAAGAGGGGATAATCATCCTCCTTTCCCATTGACTTCAAGAAACTGTTCACCTCCACTGCGGTACTGGTACCCTGCAACTTTTGGCCGTTCAACTCAGTTTTCTCGACCTCATCTACAGTGATACCCTTCTCCACGGCCATCTTGGCACATCTGAAGTTTCTACCTCCACTGCAACTGGTAATCAAATCTGCAACGCCGCAACTTTCTTCCGTGAAAGTTCCTGTATTGACCGTTTGTCCGAAGAATTCCTTTCCAAACTTCACCATTTCTAACAGGCCGACTCTCATGACTGCTGCCTTGGCATTGTCTCCCCATCCTCGACCTTCGACAAATCCAGCCGCTAAAGCGACAATGTTCTTCAATGCACCACCAAGAGAAACACCTGCCACATCCGATACCATGCGAACGTGGAAATACGGTCTGTAGAAAAGCGTCTTGAAGAGGGCATGATCGAGAGGTGGGTATTCGTTTGGCACAGCCTTCAGCCTGATCTTACTCGCCCTTCCCAAAGCATCCTTATGTGGCTCATCTGCAGGTGTGATTGTAAGGTTGATCGAGGACGAGGAGGGTGAAGGGCCGGTCGGAGTCGCAGCACGAGAATCGACGGGAGGGGGGTCATATGCAATTGTAGTCTCGCACCATTTCTCTTGCGCGATTTCGTTCGCGATGTTTGCGCCGGACAGAGCTCCACAGTAGATTCCTAGACCTTCACCAATCCATTCGGAAAAGAGGGAGATTTCGGATGACGTGACGTTCACACCCTTGATACAGGAGATACCGCGGGCAAATGGCAGAATATTTCCTTCGAGTTGTTTGGATATGCGTCCAATAAATTGATGCGGCAGGTTGAAGATCAGGATAGAGGAGTCTTTTGCGGCGTCTACGACGGAAGGGTTCGCAATGATGTTCTTGGGGAGGGTTATGTTGGGAAGGTATTTGACGTTCTCGTGGTAGGTATTGATGACCTCGGTGAGCTTCTGCGGGGTATCGCCTCTGGAGGCATTGTAGTGTTTCGAGTCTTTCGAGAGAACAACCTCCTCCTCATACACCCACATCTGTACATTTTCCTCGAAAATGTCAGGGTGCTCCTTGGTGTTTTCTGCAATGATCTTTGCAATTGTTGAACCCCTTCACTTGTCAGAATATTGCTTGGCCATGGAACGAAAGGCATACCAATTTCCTGATCCTATGATCGTGACCTTATGTTTCTTCGAGTGTGCGCCGAGGGTAGCCATGTTTGCTCGTTGGGGAACTTTGAAGTGGTGGGAAAGTGACGGTCGCTGTGCAGCCTTACTTGCTCGAGCTATGATTCTAAGGAGCATATGCTGCTGCAAAGTGAAGTTTTAAAGAACGAGTGAGGAGGATAGGAGAAGAAAAGTTTGCTATGGGGAGTGAGCTCAAAGGCTGATGTGAGACATGTGCGAATGGGCTTTGGTCTTGTGCTCAACTACTTGTATTGAAGGCAAGACGAGGCTTAAGGTTTTGTTGCGTTGAGAGCACCACCAGCACCGAGGATGTCGGCCGCGCCGAACAGGGTTGAAAGTTGCCCGCCCTTGACCAGAACGAGTTTAGTGCGGGGATTGATGGGATTTGTGCAGGTTTCCTGCTTTCTTGCATGTGAAGAGACCAATTACTACCGGCATTGTGCAGAGGATGGCCGGGCGGGAGTGACATGAGAGAAGATGGTAAGATCAAGGAAATCCAGGCAGGCGGTAGCATGACCGCTACCCAATGGCATTTGAATAGCCAGTACGAGGCAGCAGAAGCAGTTTAAGCAGACACAGTGACAGCTGCAAATTGATCCCACGTGCCACAGGGAAAGTACCGTACTTGGAAACATGTGTACTGAACTGATGTCTGCCAGAATCAGTTTTATTGTTGGAATGCATGGTTGGCATGCTCGGGTATCCCAGGCAGAGAATGCCATCCCAGTGGCAGAAGGGTAGGAGGTGGGGAAGATCGATGTGATTTCACAACAGTTCTACAGTACTGCTCCGTACTTGACAACAGTCAATCCCAACTTCTCCAAGAAAAATTAACAAACGTGAGATCAAGCTCGACTCCCCTTCTCTTCCTTCCCAGAGCCTCAAAATCCAGAATTGAGGCATCTATCAATTGTGAAACGGCCACTTGCAGGGGCAGCTCCCTCCTGCGGCTGCTCTTCATTTGCTGTTCCTGGGATGACGTCGATGCCGCCGCTTGAATACTCTCGGCCACGTCCAAGCTCCCACCCACCTTCCCTCCAATAGCCAGGTCCAGCCTTGCCCGTACCCGATGCTCCTGCTGCAGCGACTATCAACAGAACGGACTAGTATACTCATTTATTTTCGATCGATCCTCCTACTACTCATGATGTTCTCACCGTCTTTCACTTGTCCCTGTTGATCACCTCAAAACCCTCCCTCTTTTCCTGACCTTATCACCTGTTGCGCCCGGTTGTTGTGCCATCGTTGATCTCTGATCTCTCACCACTTCAGCATTTGGGAAGCTGCTACATCCTCAACAACCAATGCCACCGAGGACAATGGTGTCTAACGAAATATATTTACTCCCATTGAAGGACGACGGGAGTCCGGACGTCCCAGGTGGCTACATTTACTTAACGCCCAAGAGTGCAGCACCCCTCACTGTCCGTTTTGCAATTGAAGGCACATCCTCAATCTGCAGACATGGCAGCTTGTGGACCAACATTCCCGAAGAGGGCAAGGAATTCCAGAGGAACAAGTTTCGGGAGTTCAAGTGAGTTGTTTCAAAACATGCGGAAGCCGCCGAACTGACAAGTTTCAGACTAGAGCCTGATTTCAACCGAACCATCGAGATCTCCGTCAAGATCCATGGCGCAGGCTCATTTGCCTTCTATACCACCTACACACCACTTCCCGACCTCTCCGAAACAATCCAGAAAGCCCTCGAGCCTGCAAAGACCGAGATATATTACATCGATGTCGCTCCCAGACTCACACTCGAGGGGAGGCAGATGCCATTGCCGGCACTCTCCATCTTCTCGCTCATATCGAAATGTATGGGCAAATACCCTACAGATTGGGAGAAGCACATTCGAGGCATCAGTGAAAGGGGATATAACATGATTCATTTCACCCCACTGCAACAGAGAGGATCATCGAATTCCCCATACAGTATATACGATCAACTCGCTTGGGATCCAGAATGTTTTCCCAATGGAGAGGCGGATATCAAGAAATTGGTTCGCAGTATGGAGGAAGACCATGGCCTTTTGGGTTTGACAGATGTCGTCTGGAATCATACAGCAGACAACAGTAAATGGCTGCAAGAGCATCCCGAGGTCGGATACAATGTTTCAACCGCGCCATGGCTCCGGGCTGCCCTTGAGCTAGACACGAGTCTGCTGGAGTTCAGCGATACCTTAGCATCGCAAGCAACAGAGATAAAGACGGTTGACGAGTTGCTGAAAATCATGGAGGGCATCAAGACGGATGTCATTGCCAAGCTGAATCTGTGGCAATTCTACGTAACAGACGTCGTACGCGATGCTGATGCTGCAGTCCAGGCCTGGACCAAGGGAGACATCAAGTTCCCCGAGGGCGGCTTTGGAGGCCACGACTTCGGCGGTTTAGAGACTATCAAGAATTCAACCCCGACACAGATGGCCCAATTCTTGACCAAGAAAGCTTTGCTCAACACTGACAGACTCGGTGAGCGCTACAGGAGAGCTGTTGATCCTCGAGTTGCTGCTGCTCTACTCACAGCCATTTATGGCCGGTATGAGGGTGATGCATCTGATGGTGCAGACCAGGGAGCTGCGCGAAGCAGACTGACAAGCATTCTTGACGAGGTGAATCTACCTTTGTACCAAGAGTACGATAAAGATGTTGCAGAGATCCTCGAGCAGCTCTTCAATCGGATAAAGTATGTCAGAATCGACGAACATGGACCAAAACTTGGTCCTATTACCAAGAAAAGCCCCATCATCGAATCCTATTTCACCAGGTTGCCAAAGAACTCAATCACAGCCAAGCATAACCAGGAAGATCTTGCATTAGTAAACAATGGATGGATCTGGGCTTCAAATGCTCTGATCGACAATGCAGGCCCCGAATCGCGCTCGTATCTTCGCCGAGAAGTCATTGTTTGGGGCGACTGTGTAAAGCTTCGATATGGCAAAGGCCCGGAAGACAGCCCTTATCTATGGGACCACATGGCCAGATATACTCGTTTGACTGCCAAATACTTCACTGGTATCAGAATTGATAATTGTCACTCAACTCCTATCCACGTTGCCGAATATCTCCTGGATGAGGCCCGTCGGGTCCGCCCGAACCTGTTTGTCGTTGCCGAGCTGTTCACTGGATCCGAGGAGATGGACTATGTATTTGTCAAACGACTTGGAATCAGCTCGTTGATCCGCGAAGCCATGCAAGCTTGGGGAACTGGTGAGCTCAGCCGACTTGTCCATCGCCACGGTGGCCGTCCTATTGGTAGCTTCGAGGTGGATGAGATCTCTACAGAGACTAAGATCACTTCACCTGGTAAAACAAACGGCCAAGCCCAGCGTGACATCATTCGCAAGATCAAGCAGACGCCAGTCCATGCACTATTGATGGATTGTACTCATGATAACGAGGTGCCCGCTCAGAAGCGTGATGCTCGCGACACCTTGCCTAATGCAGCTCTAGTGAACATGTGTGCTAGTGCGACTGGGAGCGTTATGGGCTATGATGAAGTTTACCCCAAGTTGATTGATCTTGTCTCCGAGACTCGACTTTACACCTCTGAATCTTCGACGAAGCATGTTGAGATTGGCGGTGGCGATGGAGGAATTGGTGGTATCAAGAAATTGTTGAACCAAATCCATACTCTCATGGGCAAGGATGGCTATGAAGAAATTCACATCCATCATGAGGATCAATACATCACTGTCCATCGAGTTCATCCTGAGTCGCGGAAAGGATACTTCCTCATCGCTCACACGGCATTCCCTGGCTATGGCAATGGCAACGGCGGGTTCAGTCCCGTGCATCTGAGTGGTACAAAGGCCAGGCATCTAGGAAGCTGGATGCTCGAGGTTGATACGAGCGAAGAGGCAAAGAAGGCAGTAGCGGATGACAAGAAGTTCTTGAGAGGACTCCCAAGTAAAGTCATCGACTTGCCTGGGATTCGTATGGAGGCTAAGGCGGATGAAACTGTCATCTCCGTCCGTGACAAGTTCCCTCCAGGAAGTATCGCGCTTTTCGAAACTTGGATCCCTGAAGCTGAACACTCTACCGGTCTTGATGCATATGTCACGTCCGGGGCAAAGGCTGCCTTTGCTGAAGTGGACTTGATTGATCTCAACTTTGTTCTGTATCGATGCGAAGCAGAGGAGCTGGATTCGAGCGAGGGCAAGGATGGCGTCTACGAGATCCCAGGTCATGGGAAACTGGTTTATGCTGGTTTGCAAGGATTTTGGAGTGTGTTGAAGAACATCATCCAAAACAATGACCTCGCACATCCTCTATGCCAGCATCTACGGAATGGTCAATGGCCCCTGGATTACATTTCTGGGCGTCTCGAAAGAATTTCGAGCAAGTCTGGCTTCGAAAGGCTGCTGACAGTGGCGACCTGGATGAAAGAGCGGTTCGATGCGATCAGAAAATTGCCAAGTTTCTTGCTACCCAGATACTTTGGCCTTGTCATCAGAACGGCTTATACCGCAGCTTGGAATCGCGGTCTGGAGTTGATGAATGAGAATGTTCGCAAAGGGCAATGGTTCTTGCAGGATCTTGCCATGGTCAGCATTCAGCAGACTGGATATGTCAAGTCGGCGTCCTTGTACCCGAAGAAGGAGGTCCCATCATTGGCCGCTGGTCTGCCCCATTTTGCGGTATCTTGGGCCCGTTGTTGGGGTCGAGATGTCTTCATATCCGCCAGAGGATTGTTTCTCGGCACTGGCCGCTATGACGATTGCAAGGAGCACATTTTTGCCTTTGCAAGCGTCATGAAGCATGGCATGGTTCCCAACCTTCTCTCGAGCGGTACCAACCCTCGTTATAATGCCCGGGATGCGATCTGGTTCATGCTTCAGACCATCCAAGACTATACCAAGATTGTTCCCAACGGCCTTAGTATCTTAAAAGAGAAGATCCCTCGCCGATTCCTTCCCTACGATGACACCTACTTCGATTCAGATGATCCTCGAGCATACTCGAAATCCTCCACACTTGAAGACATAATTCAAGAGGCGTTGCAGAGACACGCCACTGGAATGTCTTTCCGAGAAGCGAACGCTGGTCCTGGATTGGACATGCAAATGAGCTCGGCTGGCTTCCAGCAAGACATCAAAGTGGATTGGACGAATGGCCTCATCTTTGGCGGGAATCAAAACAACTGCGGCACGTGGATGGACAAGATGGGCGAGTCTGACAGAGCAAACAGCAAAGGTGTTCCAGGAACTCCTCGTGATGGCTCTGCAATTGAAATTGCCGGTCTGCTCTACAGCACCCTTGTCTGGATTTCAAAATTGCACAACGAAGGGAAATACAAATATGCAGGAGTAAGCACAACAGCGCCTGATTTGAAAGTCATCACCTTTGCCGACTGGGCATCTCGCATCAAGGCCAACTTCGAAAGGTGCTACTACGTACCTCTCGATGCCAAGGACGACAAGAATTACGACGTCAATACCGCGATTGTCAACCGTCGTGGTATCTACAAGGACTTATACAAGAGCGGCAAGGAATACGAAGACTATCAGCTGCGCGCCAACTTCCCCATCGCAATGACTGTCGCACCAGACCTTTTCGATCCCAAGCACGCCCTGCATGCACTTACCGTTGCAGACACAGTCTTGCGCGGCCCCACCGGAATGGCGACTCTTGACCCTGCTGACCTCAATTACCGTCCTTACTACAACAATTCGGAAGACTCGACTGATTTCGCCACCTCCAAAGGGCGTAACTATCATCAGGGTCCCGAATGGCTCTGGCCCACAGGCTTCTTCCTCAGGGCCTTATTGAAGTTCGATTTGATGCGCAAGAAGACGCCGCAAGAGCGTACGGAGAGTTTCCAGCAGATCACCAGGAGGTTGGCAGGTTGCAAGGCTGCGATTAAGGATTCTCCGTGGGCGGGATTGACGGAGTTGACAAACAAGAATGGAGAATTTTGTGGTGATTCGGTGAGTAATACCCTTTCTGGATCGCCTTAGGTGAATATTTGCTAACGATTCGTTTGTAGTCACCAACTCAAGCTTGGAGTGCAGGTTGCCTCATTGATCTCTATCATGATGCGGCCCAGTATGATGTCTCACAACTGTCGAGAGATTGAGATTGAATATAAATCTGAAGAAGCGGTAGCTTGCCACCATAGAAGGATACTGGGGTGCTCGTGAATATACCAGATGCTAGATAGCTTACGGGACATCGAGAATGAATAGAGACAGGAGAGACTCATGATACACGTATACGACTTGGTATTTCCCGGCTGGGTCTGTGGCTTCAGGAACGCCGAGGGATGGAAGGAATTGTGTTTATAGTTCACAGTCAACTTGAGTCGAGCTCGCGTCATACTCAGAGGACAGTGAAGGGTCGGACAAAGAGAATGTGACTTATGTCAAACTCTTGACTCCAAGAACTCTCAAAAGAATGAATGAAAGCATTATCATTATCGATATCATCAAACACGACTACCTTCCTGTTCCCCTTCGTCCTCTCACACCTCCACACCTCACTTGAACCCACCCACCCCCATCTCCGGCCTCCAAATCATAGCCCACAACGCAACCCCCTTCCCACCCTCGCACTGCCTACCCGTCTCATCCGCCTTCCCCTCCGCCAATTTCAGCTCTTCGACAGTCACGAACCCAAGTTTGAGATATAGTTTCCAGCAGTACTCTGTCGCTGCCTCCATCCAGATCGGAACGCCTTCTTGGGCGGCGAGGGTCTGGTAGTGTTTTATTAGGCGGGAGCAGTGCCCGCGACCGCGGGATGAGGGGAGGGTCCCGAGGAAGAAGATGTAGCTGTAGGTGTTAGATGATGATTGTACGCTTTATGGGAGCTTGACTGGGGCGAGAGAGGGTGAAGCAAGTAGGGGTGTTTGATGGCTTGTGAATTTTGACTTATGACTTACTAGTATTTCTCATCATTCGCTAACGCCTTACTCTTGCACGCTTCTGTCAGACCGGCTGTTTCGACTGCCATTCTCTGAAATAACACATCAGCCGTTCGAGCTCATGACTATATTGCGTCGCTTGCCAAACCCCCAGCTGAGGAGTTCAACGAGGCAATACGAATGAATAGGACATACTCGATACCCCTTCCACCCCAACTTCCACAAAACCCCCAACCATCCCGCCTGTACCGCCGTCCACACATTCCCCACATCCGCCCCCTGCGGCATCAATACTCCACAACTCTCCCACTCCCCACTTCCCTCCTCACTCTCACTCCCACTGCTCTTGATACATGAAATAGAAGCACCATTCAAAGTCGCGGCTGTAAGCAGAGTCTTGAAATAAATGGGGAAGTAAGAGGGACGTTCGGTGTCGGTGAGGGAGGAGAGGATGTAGGTCATTGTTGGGTCGGTGAGGAATGCGGTGCTGAGGAGGGAGGTTGCGGCGGGGATGAATTCTGGAGTGGGGTTAGTCTGTTTGTACTTGGGGATGGTGGGGGAGGGAGATAGATACCTCTGTGGCCGGTTGTGATGCTGGTGGTTGTAGCCATGGTGTACGATTGCGGTGGTGCCGGTGGGTAAGATGTATTAAATCTAGACAAAATAGATCACGCGTGCCTGACTTGAACGAAAGAATGAAATATATGTAAGTAAAATATACAGAGCAATTGTCGGGGGATATAGATATGCTTGTAACCGACGGATGCGTATCAAGATATCAGAAAGGAGTGGCTTTCATCCGACTCTACTCTGGTCTGGTCTGACGACTCGTCTAGATGCGGTATCCAGAATGCGATGATGACCGGCCGGCCGGCTTTCATTCGTGAGGCGAGAATATCACTGGATGTGATGTGCTACGCCGCTGGAGTGCAGGGAAGTCAGCATTACGATGAGGGGTCGTGGAGACAGGGAATCGTTGCGGGGGTAAAACATTGTTACATTAAATAGGGTCTCCTGATCAGTGTTTCGAGAGACGCCTACTGTAAGCAGAAATCTTGTATTCAGCGTGGTGGTGTGATTAGGAGTGTGGGGCAAATAAGCGAGTGTTTGTTTTGTTCATGCAAAACCACCCAGAATACTGTAGTGGTTATTGGAATTCCGATGGAGGCTTGGCATGGGACGAATGATTCTTTTTGATCAATAGCATTGTCTCCATTATAAATCGTATAGCCAACATTAATACAGTTCACCTTCAACAATCCTGTGGCACTCCCCTAACCTGTGCTTCCCCCTGCTACCCCTCGCCATACACAACGCTTCGTCGACCATCCTACAACTTGAGATGTAGTGCATTCTTGCTATAGTAGGCCATAACCTATTCTTCCACCTAAATAGTTGCGCCAACCGCGTCAGCTGATCCTCCGCCTCCAAACTACTATGCAGGGCATCTAGAACAAGTCATGAAGCCCAAGTTGTGGTTGGAACAGAAGCCCAAAACACAATTGCAGCTACACTTATATTCGTCAAGAGGGTGAAATTCTTCGGGGACCGACTGTGCTGGATAAGGTTTGCCCGAGGGTCTCGCCACTTCGAACATTCCACTAGTCAGAGTTAGAGGATCGATACCGGAGTCATGTGTTCCGATGATCCAGTATACCCATACAAAGACGACTTCGCTTAGCGTTTTGTTCTTGATGATCAGCCAAGTATATCTAGCTTTGAGGCTTCTCCTGCAACGATTGAGGTCCAAAGCTCTGCCAACCAAGACGTCGACGATGGCAAGAACCGTTGAGTTCAAGAATGAAAGCAAAGCTCTGCATCGAATAGAGAAGTAGGCAGCCATGACATTACCATTGTAAGTCTCACCCCGGCCATTACTCACGAAGATTAGAGTCAAAAGCCAGACTTCTTTGCTTTTGAAAATGTGACGGAGAGCGATACCTTGTGTCTTGAGGCTTCGATCGGGGTTGCTTAGGCTGACTTTCGTACCGTTTTCTCGTATGACCTCTTCAGGAGTTGAGATCAAGAAGCTGAGTGATAGTCCTAGACATTGTAGTTCGATGAGGGGTAATTCATGTTTTGGAATCGATGTTTCCCTTTTGCTGTCTATTGATGTTGAGAGCTGGATGGTCGCTAAGATAAGGAAGCGAATGCCAAGCCGGCAACCGGATAATCTTTGATCCCATATGCGGCCGACCGAGGTGGAAACTTCGAAGACCTCATTAATGTTACGACAGTGAAGGACTGGAGTCGCATTTCCAAATTTAGATATAATGGCAAGCTTTCGAACACCTGCATTACGCCATGTTGTATCTGGCGCAGCTCCGTATCTGCGAGCTACTCAGCGCCGGTGGGCGCAAGTTCACGATGTACGGTTCTTGGCCACCCAGCAATCAGACCGGATAATCGAGAAATATAAAGAGAAGCTCGCAAAGAAAGCGCAAGAGTAAACCCACCAACCCAACTATCGTTTATACGTTGCTAATGATGTTTTGTCACTAGGGAAGGTCTGCGAGATATCAATGAGCTGAAAGAAGTCTACAAGGACAAGATTCAACACCTCAAAAAGAAAGCTTCGATACCCATCCCCCTCGATCCTCTGCCCGCTGCGCAAACAACAACCACACAATCTTCACCCTTTCCCCCAGCTCCTCCACCTCCACAAGTACCAACCCAGCAGATACCGCCCTCTTCGCCCGGCATCAAAACCCTCTCTTCATATCTCGACCTCGAGAAGACTCGTGCCCTTCCTCAGAAAGAACTCGAGGCGATATGGCGTTTACGGCACGTCAACGATCCTCAATCGCTATGCGCAGTCATTCCTCTCGATGTATACAAGACTCTAGAAGCAACCGCGAAGAAACATCCGCATTTCATCCTACCCCTCCCCAAAGAGGGGCAAGGTGCCGAAATCCACTTCCTACAGTGGACGTTCCCGGCCGAGAACACTGTTACAGTACTTTTCACGCATTTGGCGGAATATAAGTTGAGAGGAGAGTACAGCGAGCCGCACACGACTATCACGCATCATTTGGAGTTGGCAGAGGATAAAGGTGTCGTGTTGTTGCAGGGGCAGGTTGTTGAAGGAAGGGGCGTAAGTGTGGATGAGGCGAAGTGGTTGATTATGTGTTTGCAGAAATTTTATGGTGTAGTGGGTGAGAAGAGCGAGAGGAGGAGGCTTTTGGAACTCTTTGGGAAGGGTGATCCGGCGTTTAAGGTCGAGGATTTGGTCGAGGAGGCGGAGAAGATTATTTAGAAGATGTGAAGGATGCTGTACGCGTACATCTCGGTGGAATTATAGATGAGAAGATACGATGACATGATCGGCGTTGTATGATTGCTGTAAATATTGTCTAGCTGTAAGAATACGAGAAGATTGATGTCCAGGCCAGGGTTTGTGTCTACATGTCCTGGAGGTAGCGAAAGGTCGAGTGTCAGTGGCATCTGCATGGTCGATACTGATACTATTTGTGCCTCTTCAGTGATTTTGGTTATTCTCAAAACCTTTTCCAGCGATTTCCTAATCTGTCTGTCGTTATGTCCTTCTGCGTTCGACGTTTTTTACTGCTTACACTGCCAGTCTTGTTGAGTCCTCAACATCTAGAGTCTCAATCGAGTGAACATCGAGTCGATATCTAGTCATATCAAGTCAATATCGAGTCAAAAGTCTGCTGCTCCATTCACTTGGATTCTATTGTCTTTCGACGTTGTTGGGCATCCCTGTAATAATATGTAGACTTAAAGGGCAGCATGACATATCAAAAATCTATTGGTGTTGTCGTACATTCAATTTGCTTGCATGTTGTACCCAGTGCTTCTGGGAAGCATTTCGCTAAAGGCGGGAATATGGAGACCAGATTTTCTGGTCTCCCTGGCCGTCCTCAGCATTGAATCGCGATCACGTGGAGTTACGGTCTTCCTTCGAAGCTGAACAGAAGATTCATTCTCCTGATGACTCTGATATTGAATTGGCGGCTAGACTTGGCCGCTATGCAGAGCTACTTCAACCTCCACACAAAATCACAGATCGATCTTCGTTCTCTTCCACAACACCAACGAAAACGAACAAGCTGCAAATCAACTCAAGATGCAGGCTGCACGCGAGCCCCCCAAGCGTTCTGCTGCCGTCTTTGACGACGATGGTAACAGTTCTACCGCAAAGCGTCAGCGATTTGCCAGCAGCCCGTCCCAGGACTCTGATGAGAATGGTCAAACACCGCTGGGTATTACTTTTGGAGACCCTGTACCAGCCATCGTTCAGGAGAAAGACGTCGAGATCGAAATCGCAGACTCTCAGGAAGATGCCGAGAACGAGAAAACACGTACTAAGAAATTCAAGAAAGCCAAGAAAGCGTCTTCAAAGAAGAAATCTGTGCAAAACATCAACGACAATGAGAAAGACAGCCCAGAGCGAGCCTCTGATAGCTCAATCAACATCGACGACATTCCAGTTATGACAAGCCCAAAGGATGTCCTAACCAGACTCGGCGCCAAGCAATTCATGTTTAATCAACGAGAATGCAAGGCCATCGTGAGATGGATGAGAATGCATAGGACATACAAAATCTCATCCCACAAGACTGAGTTCAACGAGCTTATGCACCATCTCGGCTATACCAGCGCATTGCTCAGTCACAAAGATCAGAACGAGCTGAGGACAAAATTACGTACGAAGATGGCTGCCCTACATACCAATATGAAGAAGACTGGTGGTAAGCTCCCTCTCTTCACCTTCTAACACCATGCGTATGCTGATCTATCACACAGCTATCACTGATGACTATGATGGCTACGACAGCTCAGGATCTGGTGTTTTTCGTCCTCTGCCATTTGAAGAGTGGACACTTATGTGGTATAAGAAAGGCTGGGATGGAAGTTTACATAAACCTGATCAGAAGACCTACGAGAAAGTCATGAACGAGCGCGACGACGATGCCGCAAGTTCAAAGCGCGCAGGGAAGGAGAGAGACCATGGCGAAGCTGAGGAGGATGGCGACCAAGTAAACAATGGAGAGAATGTGTCAGGCGAAGAGCAGACAGAGGCACCAAACACACTCTACGAGGGTGAATTTGATGGCACTGAGCTTTTCGTGGTTGAAGAGCCCTCCGAGATCCCTGAGAAGGAAGACCGCCCTCCACCTGAAGATGATGAGTCTGCAGAATCCAACGGCTGGAACACCTACATTCTCAACAAGGAGATCATCGACGAGCATGACTGGAACTATCGTGTTGTAACAGCTCAGCACCTTGGTATCGACCTCAAGGACCTGGCCACTCTTTACCCTGATCCTTTCCCGGGCTACGAGCCTCCTTCTCGCGCGACATCCGCTCCACCCGCAACCCCAACCCGACCAGATACATCTACTGCCCCTTCTGCACCCTGTACGCCATCTCCAGCGCCTACCAAGAGTTCAGGTAGACCCGATAGTGATGAGTCAATCTCTCTTGAGGTCACCGATGCCGAGGATGAGGACGAGGATAGGGTTCCGGGTACCAGAGCGATTGATTATGCCGACGACAGTGATGAGGACATGGGTGATGACGAAATGGACGAAGAGGATATGGTTGATAATATCGGCGCGGATGTTGGTCATCAAAGTCAAACATCTACAACCACTGCAGGTCACCGCAAGAATGATACGCAAGTCAGTACTCCTAGTACGCCAATGACACCACAGCGCTCGATCAGCCGCCAGTCTCGTACTCCACGTTCTGCCACACCAACTGTGTACTCTGCGATCTGGTCTCCAAAGGATTGATTTTGATTTGGGCTCAACGATGGTCTTGTTGTATTATATGGGTTGCCCTGGAACTGCGTGGCTTTACATTTTCACGATTGATGATGGATGGATATTGAGACATGGTCAGGCTGAGTAGTGGATATACATTGGACTGTGTCCCAAGGATTGATGATTGTCCCTAGCTAGAGGAAATGAACACCGCAATACCATTTTTCTCTTCTGCTTGGCATCTTCCTTGAGTGCTCTTGCTGACTTTTTGTCTAGAGCTATTACGCACTTGTATCTTTCTCGGTTCCTTTTGCGAAAAGAGGTTGGAAGAACTTTTAGCTATTAACATTGGAAGTCAACGTTGAGACTTTCATCAAAAGCTTCTCAAGACCGAGAGAGGAAACATCCATGTATGCCATCATGTCGCGCTAAGACTACTTCAAGTGCGGCAAACGATTTGGGAGTGAAGATGGCGCTATTTTGCTGTCTTATTCCCTATCTTTGTTTTGTGATGTCCGGATAAACACTTGAACGAAATTGTCTTGACGTCATTGGGATACAGCAAAGGCGACGTAGCCACCGGTAACGGACTACGTGCGCCTATCCTTTGCCCGTGGGAGCTGGTGAATGGAGTATGACTCTTTCCATGTCGTTCCATAGCAACTATTTGGTGCAAAATTTTCGCCGAATTCGCTTCTTTTGTTTTTGTCGTCTTGGCGGCAGATTTAGAAGCGAGAATCTCTGTCTACAAGTAGTGCGTTCTCATCGTCCTCTCCATTCCTTCTTTCATCCTTGTTCTACCTTCGCATAAAGATATAGACAACTATACTCGCACACGAAAGCTCCTTCCACTTTAGAAAGCTTCCAAAATCTAGAAGATGAACTTCTCTACTTTCATCTCCAAGCTTGCGCTACTCTTAGCCGCCATTCTCCTCCTGGCCAACCAAGTCGCCATCGCTACTCCTACGCCCGAGGGAATTTCCATCACCGAGCGTGTCTCCAACATTCCTGAGCACTACAACATCATCCCTCTTGTCATTACTGGTACCATGGAGGGCGTAGCAGTCAACCACACCGGCACCATTCAACAGGTATTCGCTCAATTAGATGCAGAGGACAATGACTTCAAGCTCTCCGAATTGGGTGCTCGTGATGTCTCTGAGCTCCACCCTCGTGTCGCCGTGAGTGTCTTCAAGCTCTTATTCTCATAGACATAAAAAGCTGATATCGGGCGGACAGTCCTACATGACCGATATCAATTGTATCCCAGTCCGTGGTCAGAACTGGGGTCGCGCCAATCAAGGAGCAATCCGTGAAGGCATCAACTATCTCCGTCGGGGATCCTTGTAAGTACCCAGAACACGGACAGCCTTTCGACTTGAAATTGTTGACTTACCCTCGCCACAGAGCATGCGGAGTCAACGCGCACAGCTGTGCTCGGGTTTCTTGCTCTTGGGATAGCGGTATTTACTTCTGCAACAACGTATGACTCTTCTTGTTAAGGTTCCAAACGAAAATCTCTGACAATGCTGCCGCAGAACAATTACAACCTTCGTTACCCCTGCTTCCAAATCGCCGACTACGCCCAGGCTATCCTCGACAAGTGCAAGTACCAGAAGAATCTCTTCGCGGATAAGGAGGTTGGAGGCCAGGCTTGGGACAATGGAAACTGGAATGTTCCTGTTCACAAGGACCGTTGTTAAGCTTCAATCACACGGCGTTGCAGTGTTGTTTCGGACAGATAACCTGAGGGCTTTTTTTTTAAATCCTGCGAGGTTCTGCTTTATTTTGGTTGAGTGGACTCACTTTCGCGGAATCGTGGTTGCATACAAGATGGTTCTCTAATTCGGTCACAGTATTCTGTGCTGAATTAGGTAAAATTAATACAGTGACGTTCCTTCCACTTGTATCTTGCTGCACAGCTGTGACCTTCTCGTGCTGTCTAGTTGACGATGTGGAAAGTTCCGACGATAACTTCTCACACTAAGTTCTTTTCATTATTCGTCTGAAGCCTTGGTCGTCAGTAGAGCGGCCAGCAATTCGTGAGGAGAACACCATGGCCAATGACTGCGACCACAGCATGACCGATCTCGAAAATGCAGCCTCGAATCGGCTTGCTTTAAAGTGGCAATTGCTGACCAGTTCAGCAGTACTCCAGACGTAGTATTGTGCTTAAGCTATAAAATATTGCTGCATCTAAAACAATAAACCGTGATTGATAAATGCAAGCCTCGATGTTCTTTGGCAATGGCAAGTAAACAAAAACGCCCCACTTTGCAGATATAAGCGAACACTAGCGCGCCTTCCTCGAATATGCCTATCAACGTCGTGTCCTTCCATCCCTCTTCTCGGGGACATCGTACGATGCAACTACCCCGGGAGGGGAAAATATCACAGCGCGACCCAAGCTACATCATCACATCCTCCGACGATCACTCAACTGCCTCCACCACTTTACCTGCTTCGAGCAGCGTTAATTGCCAGCATCACATCACAAGACGGCGCGTCAAGCATGGCGACTACCACAGAGATGTAAGCCCATGCAAGACCCGACAATCAGCTGCAGGATAAGAGGCCCGTCTGTGGGCAAGCGATCGTTCCCTTCTATTCGAGATGCCCAGCAGATACACAAGGGTCATGCCACCTGATCGCCAAGTACGTTGCGATATCATGATGTCCTCTTCAGGCTCAGATTGGGAGATAAACCATTTCCTTAGTTCATTGGAAGCGAGGAAGTGACTCTGTACGTTGGCGTTGAGCGCGAGGAGTTTGTCTTTAACAAGAAAGCTCTCTGCGACAAGTCTCTAAGTGCTCTTTCACAAAATTTTCTTCGCGAAATGCGTTGTCTAGGCTTACAAAGCCCTATCAGCGGACTTTCTCCCGGGTTGTCAATCTCGCAGAGAGGTCATGGCTAACTCTTCTCATGATACAAGACTTCTTCTTGAGAGCTTGCAACGGCCCGTTCAAAGAGGCACTGAACGGAAAGATGTCTCTGCCAGAGGAGAAACCAAAAGCATTCCACTTTTTGGTCCATTACGTAAAATATAATACCATTCTCGTCAACATGGACGCTGATACCCTGTCAGGGACAGGTGAGACTCTCCTTATTTTCTGCGTGAGTCACGCACACAATAGCAGTCAACATGTTAAACACTGGAAGGAGTGATGCTAAAGTGACTTAAGGGTCCGCAGAAGAAAAAGCCGATGCCATCGAGCACCGGAACCTACTCATGACCACATACTACAAGGCCGAGAAATTATGTTTCAAGGGATTCATGAATCTATTTCTTGACCGAATTGGCTACGTGCATTCCTTGGCAGGGTCACCATTTAGTATTTCCTGTGTGAAAGAGGTCTACGTCAACACCCATGCCGGTAGCTTCCTCCGAAAACTTGTTGCCTTCAACTTGATAACGTCCGTCAGAAGGGGTATAATCATTGATAAGAAGCCACTGGCTGACTCGACCTTTTCGAGGATCATAAGAAAGCCCAGACAAAGTACATTACCAAAATCTTAACGCGAAAGAGCATGCATCCTTCATGGTGCGACTTCCATATCCACCACGACTCATTAAACAGCAATTAGTGCTGCGTGGCGATCCCGCTCGGGTATATGGTGCCGGAACTTTGTACTGCGAGACATAATCATGGATACTAGAAGGGGACTTAGTTAAACACAGTTATAAGCATCCTTCTACCTGACCTCACTCTATAAAGTCCGTGACCCGACTGGAAGAGCAAATCAGCTACTCCTGATCGCGGCATCTATCCCCTTATCCAACCACCAAAGTTCACTATACCACCCACTGCCTGCGAGGTTTCTAAAATCATGGGAAATTTCCCCGAATCACAGTCTCAGGTATCTTGCGACACAGAAAAATGCCGTGAGCATAGAGGGATTCTTTATCGCTACGTTGATATCATCGGTACCCCGCGAATCTACACTTGAGGACTCGTATAGTAAAAAGACGGCTCCGAAGGCTGTAAGTCCATAATTTGACCGCCTGAAAGCATAGCAATTAGAGACAAGGACAAGTAAGTAGACAAACAGTCTTGACAAATGGGACTGAATTTAATTAGGCTATACAGAAACTAGCTTTTCTGTGCGGATGCTCGGAGGTTTAAGATCATCATTTTGCTGCAAAAGAAACGACATCTTTCAGATACGGAGCTTGAAATTGACGATACTGGGATTTATTGTAGCTCTAGTCGGAATCCATAGTAAAGTAGCCACCAACCAGAGCTCTTCTCAAGACATTCAGGTCCCTATTGGCAGATCCTGCCGTCTTAACCCAAATGACCAAAGATGTTCTTTCTCCCATGATGCCAACCCCACCATTTAAACCTACACAATCAAGTCTTGAAAAGCCAGGAACCTTCCTTCACCAGCCAAACCCCCAAATGTCATCGCCAAAACACTACATCTGTCCCATGTTGCCACCCTCGTGGAATTCTGGTAGCATCTAAAGTCAGTGGCTTGAACCTTTAATTCTTGAACATCGCCTAGTCATCTTCCTCAGTCAAAGGACCGGGGTGGCATTCCTCCCCTTTGGCATGCGTATGGAAGAAGCATCTGCCGAAGCCATCTTTGTCGCTACGGATCTGCGAATCGGGGGTATCTTCTGTCAAGAATTTATTGCTGAATCTCCAATGGAATCTCATGTAATCCACAGCAAAGTCAGGATGCTCCTTTATAAAGTCTTCCAATTGCTCCTCATTCTCTATGGCGTCTGCTGTAGTTGTCCAGTAATCATCGTAATCGCAAGCATTGACGCGATAAAGGCGCATTAAGGTACAGTAGATCCGCAACTTGCTTCCGGGGCCCGTCAAGCTGTACAGGCTGCGAACGTGTGGCAATGTCGGGGCTGACCAGTACTCCATTCCCAGATCTTGGATCTTGTCCATGACCCGATTTGCAAGATCATTCATGCAGATCTTCTCAGCGAACGTGAACAAGCGATATAAGACATCGAAGGCAAATTGCTGGGCCCCGGAGCAACCTTGAGAGTAACTCGTATTTGGAAATACTGGGAGTTGATCTCGGTAGATGTAGACTATCATTGAGTCAAATGCGTTAGCATCATCCTCGGGCAGGTACATGACACTTTCTGTAGACTCCTTGAAGCCACTGTTGAAGGCCTTCGAAAAGTACTCGGAACGATCGCACAGCAGTTTCTTGTGTACGGCAAAAGTTTTCCGCTTCGGACCGACATGGATGGTAACGAATTCGGTTCCAAGAGCTCTATTCGATCATTAGCTGTACTTCGCAATAATTCAAAGGGGGAATCTCACTCCGCGCTGAGCTGAAAGACTTTGGGAGAAGCCATTGTATAGTCCTGGCTGAGTATTTAGACCGCAGGAGATGTCTGGGGTGAAACACCGTAGAGGAGAAGGGCAACGATGGCCAAACAGGCTCAAAGGCGAGGCTGATAGATTCAGAATGGAAAACCTTGAGGCATGTTCGTTGATCTTCTGTGATTCGAAGTATGGACTGGTGGAGCGATAAGCGCAAAGCAGAAGCGCTCGAGTTCGAGATGTTTTGTTTTCAGGAATGGTGGCTGGGTTGTTGTTCTCGATCGCCAAGAACGAAGGCGAAGGCAATCACAAATTGAAGATATCTAAGATCCGGTAACAAAGCTAAAATATGAGCTAGCTCTCAAGAGGTAAAGCAGTTGACGGTGAAATGAGAGGCGGATTCACTCCTGGAGGTATTGCCTCCGCTGGTCTCCTAGAGGTGAAAATATACACATGGAGTCTTATTAATTTTACAGACAAGTCTGGGTAATGTCCCCTGCATTCACTAGCACATTCATATTTTCACATGCACAGTTGGTCACTGAAACTATCATTGGTGACCGTATTGACAAATCACATCACGTCTGCTGCATTCCTCTAGGGCCAGATGAATTTGAGAGGTTTTCATTTCATAATGACCCACTTCCTCCGAACCAGTTTCTAACTTTTGGTATCCCAAGGTTGGTTTTGGTTATTGGTTCTGGTATTGCAATCAGCTCCGAAGTACGAGGAATTATGGAGAATGAATACCGCCAGATCGCCAAGCGGTGAAGACATTACGGAGACATCTGGGAGTCCTCCATTGCTGGTGTCCATAATTGCTCCACCTGGCGCAAAGTCGTGCGTTCTTGTTCCTAATCAACGGTTCATGCAAGATGAGAGACGATTATCATTCCTAGGGCCTTAGGTAAAGAGCGTATGCCTCGGTTCGTATAAAAAAAGACCTTGATCCCTATCGCATCCTCACGTTTCCGATAATTCGGCTGTAAGATGGCAAATCTCGCCTGGGTAATGAGTATGGAAAAAGCATCTCCCGAGGCCTGCTTCGCCGTCTCTAATGCCAGGATCAAACTTAGTTTTTCCAAAGATCCGTGGCCCGTATTGAGAGTTGAATTCTAACATGTCCGCGCCAAATTCTGGGACTTCAATGGCAAGTTTCTTCACCCGTTCCATGCGCTCCGATTCATAAATTCGAAGATCGTAGCAACGCGTGGCAGTGCAGTACAACCGAAACTTGCTTTTTGGACCGGTTCTCTTGTAGACATTTGCTATTCTTTCTGGGTTGACCAGTCGGGAATATTCCATCTCAAGGTCTTGCATCAGATCCATCGACTTGTTCGCTAGCTCATTGATGCAAAGTTTGTCGGCGAAGAAAATAATGCGTTCAAGAACGTCTGCGTAACAATCGCAGCCCTCGATATTTGCTGGGAACTGTTTGCTTGGAAACAAGGGTAGACTATTCTGATAGATGAAAACCACCAAAGCATCGAAAGCTGTAGGGTCATCTTCAGGAAGGTATATGGTCCCTTCAGTCTCCTTGAAGCCCCCGTTGAATGCTTTGTTGAAGTATGCAGATCTACTACAAAGTAGTTTCTTGTGAAGCGAGAATGCTTTTCTCTTGGGTCCGACATGAATAGTGACAATTTCGGTACCTAAAGTCCTGTGTTCCTTGTCAGTTCCAGTACTAATATAGACGATACATGACCTTGCCAACGGAGGAAAACTTACTCGAGGTTGAGATCCACTACCTTTGAGGAAGCCATTGTAGAAGCCAGATCTGGCTTAATTGGTGCCCGGGAGTGTCACCAGGAACGACGACGAAGTCTCGAAGACACCTGTATGGCTTTGCGGTGTTTCCGTCAAGATGGGCAACACGTTCCAAGGGAAGCTTCTTGGGCGGACGAGCCTGCGCGTCAATGGCTGGATGGGAGCTATCTAAGGTGGAGACGCTGATGTACCGTTGATATTTGCCGGCAAGAAGGAGGGAGAGCGTAAGCAGTTGGTACGAAGTTGAAGTTGTGAAAGTCGTGTAATTTTCTTCGATCCTTAGTTTAGATACTTGGCAAAGTTGATAAGAAGTCGTAGACAAGGGCCGGGACGGAAGAGGCGGCTGAAGACTAATTCTCAGGTGTCGAAGGATTTTTGGAAGTGTAGCGAAGAGTTTGTTGATGGCAAGCACTGCAGCCTTTAAGTACGTCGAGGTATGTTGACTAGTGCTTCGCCTACAGCCGCAAATCGTAAAGTAGTTTGGCGGTGTGATTGCCCCATGCACCTAGAGCTTCTAGTGTCGGAATAAATGCCACGAAGAGTATCTCACTTGAGAATTTATCGATCACTGGATGATTTGCATTTTCATCACACCTAAGAACAATTTGACTAGCTAGGAACTCGCATAAAGGCAGAACATCCGTTCGTAGTGGAAACGCATCAGATGCTGGATTTGGAGATTGGGCCGATGTTTTCTTCTTTTTAAAGAAACATTGCGAGAGGGAGATATTCATCCCACGAGCATTCATCGATATTTTCAAGCCTACTTGCAAGAGCAAGAGCAAATGACGACAAAGAAGGCAGAGAGTGTCTGCTGGTACTGAGAGTTCCATCAAGAAGCAAGACGATGGATGTATCACGTAATTAGACTATAGTGCTGTGGTCAGTCCTAAGTTTGTAGAGCAGCTACATCTGATTCATTCAGGATTTGCTATGGAGCACAAGCCCGCTTGCAATGCTGCTCATGCGAATACGAAGCTTAAGTGAGGGGACTTTACTAAGTGAGTATGGTATCTGGTCTGACAGTCTTAGACCCTTGTTCAAGGAATAGTATCAGCTAGGTACACGAAGCGGTATCTCTATGCTTTGTTGGACTACATCAAATTGAAGAAATCATTGAAGTTTCGTCTTAGCTGCTACGGAAGTGACAATGCAAATGCTGCAGCTATGCAAAGTCTGGCCCCGAGCCTAGAAACATCAGAATCGTAACTAATATCAGTCCATGTCTGCGAAATACAATAACAACCATCCTCCCGCGTTATCGTGTCGTCATTTGTATCGATCACTGCTTCCAAAGGTGGCAGGGACCATCGACTATGTCTCCTTGCTCATTCTGGTACTTCTCGTGGATGTGGAAGTGGCATGGTGGAACTCCATCCTTGCCAACAAGGTGGTTGCTACCGTCACACTCAACACATCTAGGATCGCTCTGGCCTTCGTTAAGGATTAGCAAAGAACGCCCAAAGATAGGGGGGATATACAATGACGAATTCGGGGGTCTTGTCTGTGCTTGTAAAGCCGAACAGCCTCTAGGAAATCAACCATCAGGTCATCATTGGCGTTGATCAAAGATGCAATCATTCCGTCTTGAACGTAGCTTGGATCGTGCAGGAGGTAGACCATCGAGACTGCGCAGAACTTTCTCAACTTAGACTCAGAAGTGCTGTGATCGTAGATTGCCTGAATCAAAGGACCCTCTGGAAGCTTGCCGACAATGTAGAAACCATTTTGAATGCAGTCCATGACACTGTTTCTGACCGCGTAGCTGACATCCTACCCAGAGAGTCGTGTTAGCGATGTGATCCCTACACCATTGACCAGCATCAAGGGAATACTTACAAACTTCTCAAGCAAAGCATAGAACTGAACCAAGCGGCGAAGCTCGACGCCTTTCTCACGCTCATCGGCGTACACGGAAACCATGGGGATCTCGTCAGAATACGCGAAGTCGATCAGGACTACGGAGACCTCCAGTATCAGCACTCCATGTCGAGAAAATACAAATATGACTAGAAAAACTGCGGTATGAGTGACAGCCATTCCTACTTGACGCATGTCTCAAAGTCAAAAAGTTCACCTACGCTTGATGACCTCAGAGTCTTCTTCTGGCATGAGAATTCTGGAGCCATTTGGAGACTCCTCACACATCTTCGTGAACACTCCACCAACATCACGCAGGACGTTCTTGTGAACAGCGAATGGCTCGGTGTTTGGATCCTTTCCGATAATCAAAGTAACGATCTCGTAGCCTAGTCGGCGACTGATCGAAAGCTTTGGCTGCTCATACGCCAAGACCATCTGGTTACTGCTGTTGGTGACATTATGTGAGGATGGAGAGGGAGTTGTTGGCGTGACTGGGGTCACAAGCGTATCATTGCCACGTTGGCGTTGACGGTGGTGAGGGAGCTGGAGAACGAGTTAGCAGATCTGTCGTAATTTCTCCGATGCTTACAAGACATTGAACGGGAGGACTTACAACCATTATGGCGGTATGGATACCTGATGGTGGGTTGGAGTGCGATGTTGTTGTTCTGTTCACGGTAATCAACAACGGCGGACGTGTTGACGCGGCGGGAACAGGCACGAAGCGAGCAGCTAGTACCTTAACCTACTCGACCTGTCTAGGCTTCTCCAAATCACGTGGCCGACCTAGTGCTTTCATGAGGGTTGCCCTCTAGAGGCTGCTCTGACAGCACAGTTGCGGTTTTCCATCTTGACCACTCAACACAAGAACATTGCGACATAGTCCCGCAGTCATCATGACCCTTCCCGCGAGTCTTCAGGAGTATGTACCATTGGTCTGATCACCAGAAATACTAACGTCACCTCAGGCTTGCAGGGACCGAGAAGGTTCACATCTTTGTTGGCCCGAACAAAGTCAAGTTTACTGTGCTCAAGAACGTCATTTGCCAAGCCTCGGATTAATTCTCGGTAGCATTCAAGAGTGGGTTCCAAGAAACCAAAGAGGGAACAATTCATATGCTAGACGATGACCCAGTGACCTTCGAACGACTTCTGACATGGGTATACGCTCGGAGAATGCCACAAGCGAAGGGAACAGCAAGTCAGAAGCTTTTATATGACCTCTATATCATGGCTGAGAAGCTATGTATGTTCGATCTTGCGAATAGGACGATGGACCGGATCAGAGAGTGCCACGAGAACACTTTCTCGATATCTGGTGCCACCGACAGAAATCTGAAGTATGTCGGAGACATCTTCGATGGGACTACACCGAGCTCACCTCTTCGAAACTTCATGCTCTACATTATGGTTCATGACATCAATTATGCTGCCTCCAAAGCCAGGCACGCAGGTCTATTGATAAGCAGGGAACATTTGATGAAGATTGGGGATATCGGTCAGGATCACCCGGAGTTCTATGAAGATCTCTTCGCCCGCCTTCTCCCCATCGTACCTGCCTGGAGTCAAACTGTACGCAGTACACCGGATGAAGCTCTCGCAGATACCCGAGACGTTCTTTTCTCTAATTCTATGTGCCTCTTCCACAAGCACTTGGCCGGCGAGGGTTGTTATCTTGAAGAGCACGAAGAGAAAGCTGCGCCCTCACCAGAGCAGTCCCAATCTGCGCAGACTGATACACATTGAGAGTTTGCGGACTGATCTCTCCGACTCTTTGGGCTGGGAAGGTTCTATTGTTGGTCGCCGTGCTTAGTCTTGAGGTGATATTCAGTGTGGCGAAGGCAAACATCAGTCGTGGTTTCTGGCTAATATGTATGTTTTGTTTGTGAACAGATGTTATGCTCGGCCCAAATAGGGGAGAAAACCTCTGCCAATTCTCGTTGAGCAATTTGGGAGTAACAATGGTCAATTCCTTGTATTTACTTCCCTTCGCTACATGACGAGCAGTGCCTGGCAAGCGCGCTGCGAATCTTTTCAAACCCGCAAATTATCATGTTTAGAGCCGATTCTCAAGCTCCAGGAATGAATAAGAATGACGAAAGACATGGGACCATAACTTATTGACTTAGAAAGTTCTGGTGACACTTGAAAGTCACTGTTACTTGTGACATTGCCAAATTCGGTTCAGGCTTGGCACCTTGGTCTGCTTCTCCCTCGCGAGACTTACCCTTCAGCACCTCCCGCAATCTCTCGAGACACCTCAGCAAACGCGTCCAGAAATCCCACCGCTGTGAACACGGACAACCTTACTTCCATCCAGCTAAATCTATCACGAGGCTAATTCTATGCAGATCAAAGCCGCCGAGACAGAAGCCCAGGTCGAACCCCTCTCAAGTGCTAACCACGGCACGTCAATATGGCATCCTCGGCCTCTAGACCCCTCGGAGAGTATGTTCAAGCCTTCCATACCTCTATTAATGAGTACTAACATGACACTAGGAGTCTTGGCGCAGAGGTCGTTACCATCTATGTTGGCACAACACCCAACCCGAAGAAATTCACTGTCCACAAGAAGCTAATTTGCGACAAAGTCGACTTCTTCCGCAAGGCGTTCATGGGCGGCTTCAAGGAGAACCAAGGAAAGATGGAGCTCCCTGAGGAGAAGTCTGCAGGTTTTGGCGACTTCATTGACTGACTCTACCGATTCGATGGGTTGGTTGGAAAATGCACTACTGCCGAGCAGTTTGTTGCACTGTTCAAGCTTTACTTCTTCGCCGAGCGGCTTCCTATCAATGACCTCCAGAACCGACTTCAGAAGACATGAAAACAATCTGTGCTCATTGGCCCAGTCAAGAAGAGCTCATCGAGGAATTCTTTGAACTTCTTCGTTCCTCACCTCATGAGATCGACACCCCATGGGATAATAGTGAGCTGGAATTGCAAAGGGTATCTATGTGCAAGTTCCATCGTCATGGAAAAGGCGGATTCTGCTATTTGGATGCAAAAGACGATTTCTCAGAAGGCGTTTGGAGCGGAAAACTGGATTTCCCGGAATAAGAGTTGTCCACATGATTCATGGATGGCAGAATCCACTGAAATTGCAGAGCTTGACATTGCTTCCACCATGTCTCTCTTCGCTTGAGCAATCTACGACTTAGCTTATTGCGATAAGCGCTTCCCCTAGATGGGTCACATTGCTCTAGTCCTGTCTGTCAACCTTGTGATCAAAATGCACCAGAAGTTTCTAATCGTTCGCCACATACGAGTGAATGATCAGAGAATGGGTACGGCAATCACGTTCGTGTTATAATCTATCCAAAAAAGTGCCATCAGCTTCTTCTAGAGCGAAAAACCTTGTTTTAGCGGTCCAAAACTGGTCGCCAGTGTGGCTCCGGACTCTGAAAGGGTATTGAAGGAGAGCTTCATAAATGAATACGTGGCTTATTATCCCCTGTAAACTGTGCTGCTTCACTGTCGGCACTCAATTTATGATACAAGGTACTAATTATAAGCTTGGAAGTGAGCTCAGCGTGTGGACGTAACGCCATTAACTATGTATTCACCTTCTCGTTAGCCTGGCGCTCCTCCACATCAAGCCTCCCCGCGTTCTGACTGACACGTACCCACAACAACGAGAATTCAAAAAGTAAGATCGCCACCAGTTGCACGAGAAATGGCAGCATCGGTCAAGATGCCCACCATCATCCAAGATGCCCACCATCATCACGAAGCTACTCGGCGAGTAAGTATACATCCCAAGAATCTCAACAAACTCCAGCGACTCCTACTAATCAACAACCAGAAGCCTAGGAACTGAACTCGTCACCATCCACGTTGGTAAGAAGCGCAAAGAATTCGGCATCTACCAAAATCTCATCTGCCAGGTCGACTACTTCCAAAAGGCATTCAATGGCTCTTTCGTCGAAAGCAACGGCACCATGTACCTCTCTGACGAGACCTCCGGCTCTTTCTCTCTCTTCGTCCACTGCCTCTACAAAGGAGCAATTCCAGATGGAAATAACATCGATCACTTTGAGAACCTCATCAACCTCCATATTTTCTCCGAGAAGATCTGCTACGGAGAGTTGGGAAATTGGGCTATGGACTCACTCCGCGCCATTACCTTCGATCACCCACACATTAAAATCACCGCTGTTTTTACCATTCATGTCTACAGCAACACTGGATCTATTTCTTGCTTGAGGAAATGGTGCGTGCAAATGCTTGCGTTCGATCTCTGGCATGAGAGCCAGGGAAATTTTATACCAGTTGAGAAGGACTTGGAAGACCTTGCCGTTCATTTCCGAGACCACGCCGACCTGTTCGTGGATTTCTTTCATCAAATTGGCCAGTGTACAAAACAGCTTCCGTGGCCAATTCTGTCCAGGTCTAACAGCGCTCGCACTACCCGTTGTCAATTTCACAGTCACGATGAGGGCCAGACATGCAGGCACGTTGGAATTGCTCAAGGCTCTGGTACGGCATGGGAGGGAGATGCCAACCTGAGCGACACGTCCAAATTCTCAGACTGATTAGGATGACTCACTGTTCGCACTCTTGCGCTTCTGGTTGCTGCGGAATGAGCTCTCGTGTGGGATCGATGAGGCCGAAACTACATCAATAATAGGCCTTTCTGCCTTTTGGTATGAAGCCAGCAGATAGAAGCAATAATTAAAGTGAGAGCAAAAGGAATTTGGATTCTGTCTGTGTGAAACTAGATTCTTTAATCTTTTGCTTCTTCAGTCTCAACCACTGGCCTACTCATGACGTCCGATTCAACGTAGATCCACCATATCTCCTACTCACGTCATGTGCAGCGGGTGTTCTCCACACCAGGTCAATATCAAAGAAAGCTTCCAATTCCGAACTTGAGCATGCAGTAATGTCCTACTTCCAGCATCGGGTAGACCAGCAGTCTCATTATGTCACGACCCTCAGGATTCCCCTCTCAAGAACCTCCCGTCATCCGGACTAAGTTGACCCTTGCCGCGCAGAGACTGGTTTCTCACTTTCATGATGCCACCAACTGCCAACACAACTCCGCTTGAAAAAGTCTCCACTCCCATCAAATCTAAGTCCTCAACCTCGCACCTGCTTCAACTCTCGCTTCCTTTCCCAACAACCCTTCTTTGACGGCATTGCTTCTATACATATGGAACCGCTAGATCTTACCATCTTCACGGCTGTTCTCCAGTTCTCAAGCTCACCAGCCCCTGAAACACGGAATTTTGGAAGTGAACAAAACTCGAGCTCTAGTCATTGTAAGAAAGGTAATCGTGCGATCTGCTCCTCCAGAGGAAAAATCAACCGAGAAAGAAAGCCGAGAAAGGGTACGAACAGTGTCAATAAAGAAGTATTCGAATTAAAGCGCTTCACAATGAATATCGAAACACGCGAAATGCTAGGCGGTGTATCCCCTCTCCAGAGCAGACGGTTCAGGGGCTCGCTTGCTGTGTCCCACCAAAACATGGGAGTTTGCACAGCCACAGGCGACTTTGCCAAGATTTGGCTTCAGCCACTCGACTGTAGATACGGGGATCAGACAGACATTCGACGTACTTTCGTGATCTGACAGTCCTCCGGCTGTCTGTATGGTTCCAGATACAGTCGCAATTACAGTGTTAGATATGTGATCATTCTTCAAAAGGATCTGTACCTTGATCAAGCTTCACAAAACACCATGTCAAGCACCATCTTGGAGGATAGACAGAGAGACATACAAGCACAACTTTTTACATTTCAACCCTCGCTATTTCAAGGTAACTGATCTACACTCTCCCCATTCGTACCATTCGTCTGCTCTCCCTTGCTGTACTTCTTAATGTCCACCTGCTCGACCTTGCTGTTCCAGCCGAATGTATCCTTGATCTTGCCGGCTTGAATGCCTTTCAGTGTTGTAAGAAGCTTGAGACAGATTGGGCCGGGCTCTTCTGAGTCCTCGGCGATGTAGCTGGATGTTTCGGAGCGGGAGTTGCGGGTTATGGATCTGATGGTGTCAACTTGGGGGCAGGAGGAAGATGGCTGGGAAAACTTACTTGATGGGTACGAGAGCTGCTGCAGTACCAGCTGCCAGGACTTCAGAGAAGCTGGGTAGCTCTTCGTATTTGATCTGTTACGAGTATTAGCTTGGTCAAAACCAGCCTCGGGAGCATTTCATTGCCTAAGACTGGAATAGGGCTTTGCATGCTCCACTTTCGTGCGAGGCCGTGACTCAGCTTCCGATATCTCACTAGAGACAGGGTATCCTGAAATCAACCTCCACAGCAAAGCTCTCTATCCGCATACCCAAAACTAAATCACCCTCCAGGGTACCAGGCAAAAATGGAACCACTCAGTCGAGCGTGGGAGAACTCACCGAACGTGTTTCCGTCTTCCAACCAAAACTCCTTGCAATCTCCAAACAAGAATCGGAAGTAACGCTAGCAATCACACACTTGCTGTCCGGCGTAACAAGCGTAATATCATCCCCAGTTCCCTTCACACCAATAAATCCACTTGTAGAGAACTCGTCGATTTCAGATCTGGTCTTGCTGTCCAAGTGCAATGTGATTCCGTATCCCTCGTTCCGCGCCTTGTCACTCCACTTCAAGACTGGTGCATAGTTCCCTCCAACCTTTGCACTTCCCGTTCCATCTGGTGCCGCACGGTCAAAGTCCTCTAAAATGAGTGCCTTGACTGGGTGCACACCATGGTAAACACCGACTGGGAGCACGTATACGCAGAAAGTATATTCCTCTGGTGGGTTCAGCCCCAATTGAGCACTCGAGCCAAAGATCAACGGGCGGATATACATGGCAGCGCCAGTCTCGTGTGGGGGGACGTATGCAGCGTTCAGGGAGACGGCTGCGTGTACGCATTCGGAGAAGACGGATTCGGGGACTGCAGGAATGGAGACCATTGCGGCGGAGTGTGCAAGGCGGGAGGCATTTCGATTTGGGCGGAAGATAGTGATTTCGTTATTCGGGGAGCGAAAGGCTTTCATCCCTTCGTAGGCTTGTTGCCCGTAGTTGAGGGCGGGAGCCATGCCATGGAGGCGGAGGAAAGGGTCTGTTATGAATTCGGGTTTGGACCACACGCCGGTCTTGACGCTGTAGTGGGATTCGATGTGGCCATTGACTGCTGGAAATTAGCAAGAGCAAAATACATCGAGGTCATGGGCAGCGGCGGGGTCGTCTGTTTACCTTCGCGGACACGGAAGCCAATGTCGCTCCAGTCAATGGTGTTTACTGGTGGAGGTGGGAATGCCATTTTTGCTTGGGCTGTATGTGAAGGTTGTGAAAAGTCAGAATAGAGGGAGAAGAGAGAGTTTTAAAGGTCAGAAGGCGGTGTTGAAGTGAGTAAGCTTGAGTTGTGAGTTTGTCCTAAAATGTTTTGGGACTTGGAAATGTGCGGGATCGGAGCTGGCGGGCGGGCTGGTCAGCGGCGGGGTATTTCCACTGTTACTGTACGCACAAGGGTCCTGCTGTGCTTGGCTCGGTTTGCCCCTGGCTGCAGATAGAGTAGACAGCGGCCGACAGGGTTGCATGTCCGTTATTTATTTGAGGGCAATGAAACGACAAATCAGGCAATTTGCATATGGAGATCTGATCGCACTCACGTACACGCTTAACAATGGAATGATCTTTGCGCAAGTCTCTGGTTGACCACTTCTTTGTCGCAGAGACTTTTTCTACTTCTACAGTATTCAGTAATCATTACTCTCTTAATTGTTTTTCGAGTCGCCGGAGTCAGCATCATTTGCCTCGGAATAATAAGCCAGGTAGCCTCAAGATCAACCAACGAGCGACCGACTGATCCTCACGATCCGCGACTATCCGCTCCGCACTTCAACATGCCTCGCCGGCAGCATATCACTCTGCTTATGATCCTCGGTGTTTCCGCTTTTCTAGGAATATTTCTTGTATCATTCTTCCGGGGAATACCAGAGGGAGCTCGAAGTGCCGACTTCATACCTTCATACGCGGAGCCTATAAGTGGAAGTGTCGACGAAGGGTTATTGCACACAGAGGCGAAAGCTCCCAAGCTTGAGAATGCCACATTGAAGTACGTCTCTCTTACTGTTCTGTCTCCATGGAAAATACTAACTGTCTTCTAGAGCAGAACTGGGGCATGCAGCCTGGAAAGTCCTTCATACAATGATGGCCAAGTTCCCCGACAAGCCCACCGAAGACGACAGCGCAGCTCTGAAATCCTACATCCATCTCTTTGCGCGTCTATATCCCTGTGGTGATTGTGCGCGGCATTTCCAGAAGATCTTGAAGAAGTACCCGCCGCAGGTAGCGTCGAGGTCCACGGCTGCGGCGTGGGCATGCCATGTGCATAATGAGGTCAACAAGAGGTTGAAGAAGGAGATATTTGATTGCTCGAATATTGGGGATTTCTATGACTGTGGATGTGCGGAAGAGAAGTCGGAGAAGGGGAAGGACGGGTTTACAAAGTTGGAGTTGGAGAAGGAAGGGTTAGTACTTGATATTCAGAATTTGGGTATTTGATGATTGCTAACAAATGGAACAGATTGACTAGAGGTGGCTAGGAAGGAGCCTGGATCGTATAAGATTGTGGATTGGCATTTTCATAGCGAGGAGTCCAGGCATTTGGAAGCAATGGGATTGCGTGTGTACATGTAGATTGGTTCCGCATCGAATGATATCCATTGAACTTGCGCGGATGGTTTTAATGAGGGCAAGGAAGAATATGTCAAATCGTAAGTAGAATTCGAGTCATGGCCAGCAGTCCAGAGGCAACACGCGATTGTCAATTAGAATATTATGACATGCTATATATTCTTTTTTTAACCCATACATATGCATCTCCTGGGGGAAGGCTGCCGATGAGGACGCTAGTATTTGATCACGTGTTTAGGCAGCCTCGCGCTGAACTCGCGTCTGTTGTAACCTGGAGCTCCAAAGCTCCCTCCAAACGACAAAGTACTTGTCAACCAACCCTCTTCAAACAAACCTCACGACTCTTTTTTGTTTCTCTTAAGATACCCGCATATTCAAGATGGAATTCGGCACATCAGGAAACCTGAATGAAGGTACAGTGGATGCAAGGAGCTCTGTTCAGGACTACGATAGCTAACAGGAGCTACTTCAGATGGCATTCATGTTGATATGGACCGTTTGAAGAAGGGCGAGGTCAAGTACGAAGCTCCTGTTTCATTTGGCAGACCACTACTGACACTATCAACAGCCTAGGAACGTCAATGTAAGATTCAGCTCGATGTCAACATCCCAAACCACTGGACTAATGCGAATCAGCATGGCAATCAACTTCAAGGACGGTGTTATCCTAGGTCAGTGCTCCGCGAATATATACCGGAAATAGCGATGGAAGCTGATGATAGTGGAACGCAGGCGCGGACAGTAGAACCACGACTGGATCGTACATCGCAAACCGAGTAACAGACAAGCTCACACAAGTCCACGATACCATCTGGTGCTGTCGATCAGGTTCCGCTGCAGATACACAGGCTGTTGCAGACATCGTTCACTACCAACTGGGAATGTATGGTATCCAGAATGGCAGACAGCCAACCACACAAACGGCGGCGGCAATGTTCCAGGAGTTGTGCTACGAAAACAAGGACAGATTGAGGTGAGGATACAAGATGTTTCTGCTATTTCAAAGACTAATAGAGATAGTGCTGGCTTGATCATTGCGGGTTGGGATGAGAGACATGGAGGCCAGGTCTACTCTATACCATTGGGAGGATCGTTACACAAGCAAGCGTATGCCATCGGAGGTTCAGGATCGACCTACATCTACGGATACTGCGACGCCAACTGGAAGGAAGGAATGGACGAGGAAGCTGCTGTGGGATTTGTCAAGGGCGCATTACAAGAGGCAATGAAGTGGGATGGAAGCTCTGGTGGTGTTATCAGAATGGTGGTGTTGACTGCGAAGGGTGCAAACAGGCACTTGTACCTGCCAGATACGAATTACGCTGTCCGTCACCAATAGGCAAATGTACAATAGAATGGAGCATTAATGGCATGGTGTTCTGGCCGGCTTCTCTTTTTGCAGGGCTACAATAGCGGTCAACAGACAGCATCGACTGCGCTTCTATGGAGAGCAGCGGTGAGCATTGGGAAGAGGGCAAGAAGATCTTACCAAAGTGTCCGAATAGAAAAAGCAAAATATACCGGCGTCACATCAAGCTTCCTCCGAGATCATGGCCTGGGGGTTAGTGTTACGAATAAGTATCGGCACGGATCTATCAGATCAGAGCATCGGTGACACAGATTCGGAGGTGCATTGCTTGATCCACGCTCGGCTGGGCACGTCTTCTAGTGTCTGTCTACCGACCTCCCTCGTGTCAGTGTCCGAAGAGGCTGTTGGCGGAAATCCAACGGCTCTACTCGGAGTGTCTGCGTCGCCAATAGTTTGGCCCAATCATGCATGCAAGTGGGAGTTCTGCCAGATATGGTCCAGCGAGAGAACGGCGCTGGTCTGGCTGGACTAGAAGAATAGCCAGGGCGGCCAGAAAGATTGTCCGAAAACAAAATACCGGCTGGCTGTTGGCCGGGAATTTGTGAATTGTTTACCTTTTTTGTTTTATCAACGAGTATCTTGAATCGAAATTCGGATCAGCAGCCAGCTACAAGTTCTGTTTCATAGCTGATTGTATGATCAACCATCAATCAACAATCAACTGCTATCTATTCGCTTGGCCTATTGCATTGCCACTCCGCATGGGCTCCACCGCTGATTCGTGCTGTTCGTCGTCATACCATACAAGTACCCTGATCCTGATTTGGAGCCCGTCGAACTGGTGGAAGTGGAAGTTCCTCAACGTGCTTAACTTGCTGGACCCTGTACCGCGCTACGTCTTACGCCAGAGAGCCAGTCGTGCCAGTGCCGCCTCGCCTCATTCCACCCGCAGCCAGAGAGACGGTCCAACAACATCACCACTGCACACTTTCTGCTTCGGCCCTCACGATATCGACGACCAACCTAGAGACTCGACTTGCGCGTCTCCAGCAGTCGCATCGGCCCCAGGACTCTTATTTATACAATTCTAGGAATGCTGCAGGTAAGCTTCTTCCCGTCTCTTCTCTGCCTACGATTTCCGATAAGCCTCGCCGGTGGACCCCCACGATATGAAGTAATTCACGCGGTTTCGACATTTCTGTTCCCATGAGGCACCAGCTGCGCACCAGGCTGGTATTGAGGGCCCAGAATTGTATCTCTTTCTACCTCTCGACTCTTCTCTCTGCTCCGCTGTCAAGTGAACCTGATCCGGTCTCTGGTGTAAACGCCTGTCCGTGGTTTGCGCGAGCCTGAACGAACCTCGACACATCATGGTGACTACTGATTGAACTCGACTTCGCCTCCCACAAACATCTACAGCAACGCCCATCCACGTTTCTGACAGCCGCTCGCCTCTACTGTTCCTGCCTTACTTTATTCCTCTCTACACTATCTACTCTTTCGTGGCAGATCATTTGCAAGTCGATTTTCCGGACATCCAACACCAGACTAATCATCTCTCTGCCAGTACTTTACGCCGTTCATACGCACAGTAGGCTGATATGGCCGAGGTGATCAGTGATTTCGTATCAGACTCCTCGCGCTACCACCACGGCCATACGATGGTAGCTGGGTCTGGTCAACAGCGATCTCCAGCAGAATCACCATACCGCCAAAGATCCCGATCTAGAGTCGAACCTCCTCCCTCTCCGCGCCAGCAGCCTACCTCTGTAGCTGCTGGCACACCTCCGCCGAGTTCATCCTCCAGGCCCCTCCCTCAGCATGTCGTTGAGGATACATCAGATCGGTCGACGAAAGCCGAACCACCTTCCCCTCCGCGGAGTTCCAGTCCCCCGCGTTCGCATACTAAGCAAAGATTCACAAGTCAAAGGGACTTCCCAGAATCCTCTGCACCATATAGCAGGTCTCCAATCGAGACCAAGCCGAAGCTCGAACAACATTCGCCATTACTGTCCTCGCATTCGCCCATTCAGAGGTCTGCCAGGTCCCTAGACGATGTTAAGAAGTATGGAGGAAACACGATCAAAGTGCGGGATCTGGCTCACATACAAAGCTTTGCCACCGAGGAGTTTCTGTCTTATAGAGGGCAGTCGGGGCGGCTACGGACAGCAGACGATTCAACCCTGAAGTACGAGATTAGTGGGATGCCTATAACAGATATCATTGAGATGGTAGCGGGGCTTCTTACCAAGATCACTACCACGAATGATAGGCAGCATGATGCTTTGAATCGTCCGCTGCCCACGGGAGATACAGTCAGCTTGACTGGATACTCTTCCAGTGTTCTAGCTTTCCACGGGAAGAACGTACCAAGCATCACCATTCTAAGCTATTTGAGCCGTATACACAAGTACTGTCCGACCACCTATGAAGTCTTCCTCAGTCTACTGGTATATTTCGACCGCATGACAGAGCGAGTCAACGCAGGCACAATCCAGGCTCTCAACAGAGATACTGTTGATCAAGACAGTTCTCCGCCTTCGTCGGCATATTCAGCGGAAGGGTCAGATCTGGCAGATAGTCCGCCAGCAACAACATCAAGGAGTGTCCCAGAGATGGCAGCTGATCTCGAAAGAACTCAGTACTCGCACGCACCACCGCCCGAACATAGCCCCACGACCACCGCCTTCCCGCTTTCACATTTCTTTGTTGTTGACAGCTTCAATATCCACCGTTTGGTCATTGCAGGAGTTACGTGCGCGAGCAAGTTTTTCTCGGATGTGTTTTATACCAATTCTAGATACGCGAAGGTATGCTTTCTTCCCATTCTAATTTCAACATCTCCTTGCAAGGTCGGGCTCTTTCGTTGAACTTCAACAAAGAGAAAATTGATCTCCGGCAATATCTAACACGTACCAGGTCGGCGGTCTTCCACTCCCCGAACTCAACCATCTCGAACTCCAATTCCTCCTACTGAACGACTTCCGCCTCTCCGTCCCAGTAGAAGAGTTGGAAGCTTATGGCACAATGCTAGTCGAGTTCTACGCTCGAGAAGTCATCGCTCAGCGCCAAGGTCAAATACCGCATGATATGGCGTATCCTGATGACAACAGTTCTGCCCCGGCATCTCCTTGAGTGTCGGCGCACATTCTTCTTCAAAGAACTACACTGGGATGAATCTAGTTTCCCACACTTTGACGAGGATTATGAATTGGTTACGGAACGGTACTGGGCCTTGAGAGGCGAACACTACTGCGGAAATTTATAACATACTACATCACTACTTTTCTCTTCTTTTCTTTGACGCGAAAGAACATAGATTTGGTTGGGCCCGACTGGACTACACTGCACTGGGCTGGGTTGCGATTGGCACTTACTTTGGGAGCGAGCGATGTGTTTAAACGGCTTGATTCGAAGGGATGGACGGATGGATGCAATGGATTGCAAGACTTACTACACTGCTTACGGATATGACTTTCATGATGGCTTTGGGGTGGGATTGGCTGGTTGGCTGGATTGGGTGGAGGGAGGGAGGCGGACGAGAGATTCGATACCCTGTTGGCTATGGCTGTTTGGCTTGATTTCGCTGGTGAGGATTGGGTGGCTGGAGGAGGATGGCAGGAGTGAGGTGGGCTGAGCCGAAATGGAGGCGAGGATGGAGGGGGAGGGAGTCTTTTCTATAGCTAGGAATGTTGATGTTGATGCTATGGGAGTGAACAGAGTCTCTAGTGCGATTGAGTAGTCTGAGAGTGTCGGTGTGTTGTCGCAAGCAGGGCGTTGCATGGATTGGTGTTAGAGGTGCGGTGATCGATTGAATTGAAGCGAGTTGAATTGATGAATGAGTCTGTTTTCCCTCATCGAAACATTTCTCTAACGTAATGCTGTCTTGATCTCTCTACTGCCAGTGCTGTGAGTTCGTGTGCGAGTCTCTGCCTGTTGTGAAGTTTATGGTTCGGATTCTTGTATTGTAATTGTAAAATCCGCCTTCCTGATGCCGCCCTTCGCGGCTGATCTATGATGATGATGGGCTATATAGGGATTCTTCTTTGTCTGAGATTCTGCGGTGAGTGATGCGTTAGCTGCTGCGGAGGAGGGATGGGAAGATGTGGATATGGTGAAAGCGAACTTGGTTGGGGACCAGAGCGTGAGGATGAAGGGCACAGAAGGATATGGTGGATTTTCAGATCTGTTCGGGTACCCTGTCGTAATTTGAAATATGATGCTGTATACAGAAAGGGCAGGGAGAGTGGACGGAGTGGGAGTGTTAGGAGGTGGATCAAGTCTACATTAATGAGAAGAGTGGAGAGATCGCAAACAGGTCACGTGAAGATGGAGAAGCGAGGTTGAGCTTGGTTTTTGTTGACGTTCGCGGAAAGTTTTCTACGTTTTGCGATGGACGAAGAACGAAGTCGGAAGTGATGATTTGAAATTTTGTTGAGTTCTAGGTTGTTCTGATTTGTGTTGTTTTTGTTTGGGAAGGTATTTGCGGTGAGATATGTATTGCAAGATCGATTGAAGCAGAGGGGAATGAGGGACGAGAGAGCGTTACGATGTTGGCCGACTAGGCGTGAGTACGCGAACTATAATAGGATAAGTCAAAAATGGAAGAAAAATGAAGCACTAAGAAGACAGGCTTAGTGATATGCTGTGCCGTCCTATACTCAATTCTGACAATGCACCCTGTCATTCGCTCCATCTGGACTACTGGCGTGCCGGGTTCGAGATTTCCTCCTTGTGGTTGGTTATAGCTTGAATATGGGGCGAGAGATTGATGTCTAGAACAGTGGCAAATAGTAAAGGAGTTTTGAGTCATCAGTCGTATAGGAGAAGACGAGATGCAATCTCCTGAAGGGGTTCTCTACCAATTCATCATTTTGATTAGCAGATGGCAATAGTGACATCTAAGACTCGTCACAGAAAGTCAAGAATTGGCGTCAGTGATGCAAGGAAATTTGCTCTATCGCATATTATTTCTCTCCTTTCTCTCTAGCAAGTGGAGCCGCAAGCTCAATTGCCCCTTTCGGAAAAAGCTTGCTAGCACTAAGAATCTCTTCAGACATCTATTCAACGCTAGGAGCTTTGCATCGCCAATCGTCTTGTCTATGAAGATTTTCCGGTTCTTCATTCCATGATGAAGCTTGCGCCTTCTTTCTCCCGTTTTCTTGAGGTGACATGCGTCCGGGTTCTCGTGGCAGTGGTAGAAGCATGGCCCGGTTGACTCTCGAAGGTCTGCAGTGCGCGGATCTGCTTTTGTGACATTCCCTTTGGGCAAGTGGATGTAGTACTGGAAAGCGCGGTGACATCTGAACTCAAAGCTGAAGAAATTTTTGCCAATGTCTGAAAGCATTCGGAAATCCGATTCGCGCATCAGTCTTGCAGACTTTGAAGAGATATTGTTCTCGCACCTCTCATGAAATGTCCAAGCTGTCAGGTTGACTGAGAATAGTTGTAATCCCCTATTACGATCTGGCAGATGGTCGTCAAGTCCACCCCACACCTTCTTGATGATCTCTGGCGTGATGAGCATGTCTGTCAAATCGTTCCTCCGTGCCGTTTCGCAGATGGCGTCCATTATCTTGTTCTTTAATTCTTCATGGCAGATCTTTTCGGCGAAGATGTAGAGGTCGTAAAGATCGTACGTGTAGCTTAGACATCCTCCTAAGGCAATGTTGTTCCGATATAGCCAATGGACAAAGATGTTAATAGCACCTGGGCTGTCATCTGGCAGATGCATGACGCTCTCAATTCCTTCCTTAAAAGTCGAATTGAACGCTTTGGCAAAGTACTCTGCGGACTGGCAGAGTAGCTTCTTGTGTACCAGAAAAGCTTTTCGCTTAGGGCCGACGTAGAGTGTCACGATTTCTTCGCCCAGGCTACAGAGTATCCGTCAGCTTTATGGACTATACTCAAGATTACTAGCTGGCAGATTGGCTTACTCTCCGAGGAAGACATTGTTGGCAGTAGGCGAAGACGTCGATCTGATTACTTGTGAGGCTTCGGCCTGAGAAGTGTATTAGTTCAGTGGCATCTACCATTCTGGACGATCGAGCTTACGGCTGTGTTCGGCTGTTGCTTCTCGCTGCCCTTGGTTTGGACGCCCTGGTCAGGGACCTGGTACATGTCGCGTCAGCTTTGCTCAGATCACTGCGAGTTCTTGGATCGGTCTATACCTCTGATGACATCTTGACCCCAGTGCTGAGGGTGAGCCTTTGTCGTTGTAGGATCGAAGATTTTGAGAATCTTGGTTGATGGCAAGAGGAATGCGCGTGGAGGAGACCAGAGGTGAGGTCGGCAAGATAGTACGCTAACACTGGATAGATGAAGGCACTCGCCTCCAAGCGAGGTGAGGCCGTCCGCCACTTCCCTGATGACTTCAATTCTGTGTCAAAAGCGCAGCATGAAGAGTGCACTCTAAACTCATTACTCGTACACATAGATTCCCAGGAATTGTCATTCGTGGTTCATTGCTAGGCAATCTACCTTACAAGTTCTTCTTCCCTACTTACTGCCAAAGATAGACTGTCTGTCTGAGTATTCTGCGAATAAATCCACAGCTAAATATAAGGCTCTGGAAGTTACAGTTTACTCTTGGTCTGATCTCTCAATACTTTGACTCAGAACTGTTCGAGTCTTCGGCCACTTCGTTATTTACGAATTCCGCTTCCTGAGCTACTAATGGCTTCGCACGACAATCCCAAGCGTCTTGGCAATGGAAGAAGCAGCGGTTTGCCTTAGATGCCTCCTTTCTTGCCCGAGGATCCCAATAACCCTCACTCTTCAGACCAGCAGCCACTAGAGTCTCTATCCGCAACATGTATGAGTGAAACAAGTCAAAGTTTTCTTGACACATCTTCTACATCATTTCCGTGTCTTCTTTTCTGACAGAAACTCTCGTACGTCCTCGTTCTCTCTGCCATGCTTCTCGACAAAAGAGTCCACCACTGCGTACAAGCAAAATTTAGTCAGGCCCTTGTATGGTGCGGCGCATCTGGCCATCTTCTCGAGGATTGGGAAGAGGATTGTGTCATCGAGCCTGTATCCCAGCGCCATGTCTTGGATGATGTCCGTGACAGTATCTTTCAATTGCAACAGACAGATTTTATCCAAGAAGATGTAGAGATCCGCTAGCTTGTGGAGATAACTTTGACTGTTTTCGGGTTCGATGGTCGACCTGTATAGCCAGTTGACAAACAAAGTGAAGGCGTCAGGGCTGTCTTCGTCAAAATACAATCTCCCCTAACCAGCGAGTCAACGTCTTTTAATGACAAAACTTGCCTAATCAAAGACGACTTAATGGCATCTGAGGGCAAAAGCGCGCCTAGAGAGTCCGACTTCTACCAGCAGGCAAGGAGCACACTGACCTGTTCCCCCTCTTGAAAGTCAGAATTAAACGCCCTTTCGAAGAAATCTGAAGTGCAACAGAGCAGTTTCTTATGGAGCACTAATTCCTTGCGGTGTGGTCCGACAGAGACAGTAACGAGTTCGTTGTCAAGGGAGCTACCAGAAGAATCAGCTGCGGAGTTTCCACCTCAGAGTCTCCGGGGGAGCTAGACTTACTCTCCGATAAATCTTACACCATGGTTAGGGGGCGTTTTTGTACCCATCGAAGTCTCGGGCTGGAGATGGAATTAGCTGAGCCCTGCGAGTCGTGAAAGGATCAAGTAGATAGACATACGTTTGTGAACATCTCGACTCTTGCCATCCATCCGCCAGCGGATTCCAAACCCACAACCGTCTCAAATGTGTTTACCTCAGTCCCATTGGCTTTGTAGAAGACAGGAAATTACCACAGTATCCATAGAGTCTGATAAATGTAGCAAATACTCACTCAATGCTACCTGTATCCGTTTTGATGACAAAGTACCTTCGCTCATTCTAGTTCGAGACGAGCATGATGCTTTCGAAGGATTTCTCCACGTATGTACTATATTTTCTGTCTTTTATTAGGACATACAGATATACAGAATTGAAAAGGATGAGAACACTTACGTTGACAGCATCTTGAAAGTTGTCTTGCAAGCAGCGCGAAGGTCCTCCTTGAACTTCTTGCACTGCTCCGTATCTCTGAACTCCATACCCAGCGCAGGTTTTGAGGGATCATTGTGTCTTGAACGGTGGATGGTGATTTGAGGACTGCTTCCAAGCTCACAAGCAACAATCCTATCGATGTCAGCGACTGATATTTCCGCAACATAGTCATTCGAGTTGTTGTATAGCCAAAGCGAGCAATCGTACAGAGACAAGATCAATTTCCAGGAAGAGCTGCCCTGCTTCGTCTTCCACTTGTCGATCCTTGAAGCTACTTGTGCCACGGGATACGATGTCTCTCCGGAGGCATGATTGAGCTTCGACAACGAATTCTTGAAAGTGGTGCAACCTTTCTTGCTGATGTCAAGAATAAAGCAAGAGTTGGCACTCTCCCTCTCTTCTCTACAGTAGTATCCCTCACGATGACTGTGATATAGGCACCTGATTGGGGTTCTGGACTCGTCCCGGTTGCGAGGATCAACAGTCGTCTTGTTCGAAGGGCTTCTGATCTCATTGATAATCCTATCCTGGAGTAGCTTGAACACGGTCTTACTCTCTTTGCCAATCTCCCACATGAGGTCAAGATCTTCGTCTCCGAAAGTCTTGTTCTTTTGATTTTTGCCGTCGCTGCCCTTGCCGTCCATTCTCGAGAGAAAAGCGTAGCACATGAGATGAACCAAGAATAGTGCTAATCCTCCGCTCTCCTTAGAAGTGGACTCGAAAACATTCAAGACCAGCTCCTTCGTGAACATAGGGTCGAAAAGATCATGTAACTTGGCAAGGCTTTGAATAGTATCCATTACAACTTCCTTGAGTACGGTATTGTGGAATTTGTCGGCCATGATGTAGATATCATACAGACTGTGTAACTAGGACTCGGTGTGACCCATTGGAATTCGCTTCGGTAGGCCCACTCGACATAGAGGTCAAATGCAGAGGGGCTGTCATCTGGCAAGTACATCGCCCCCTCTTGAGCTTCGGCGAAAGAGCTCATGAAGGCACCCTTGAAGAATTCGGTAAGACAGATCAGGTCTTTGTGCACCATAAACTCCTTCCGCTTAGAGCCGACGTAGATCGTGACAATCTGCTTGCCGAGTTGCCTGCTCCAGATTAGTCTGCGTCTATCATTGAGAAGGCGAGCTACTCAGTCTTTAAGGAAGCAATCAGCAGGCTTAGGCTGCTCAGCAGGGCCATCGATTGCGATACGAGGAGTTAGGGGAGGTGAAGAAGCCATGATTTTAGCTCTTGAGAACCATCAGTGAATCTTAATCTGAACTAACAGCTCGATCTTGGTGCTTAAAAAGATATGTTTGGAGTGAAGAGTGAAGAGTTGGAGGCAAGGGGAAGGAAAACGGTTGAAAGAAGTAAGGTTCAGGCATTTTGTTAAATAGTGATGCTCATTGAATTCAGCCACCCATTTTTTGAGTCAGGGTTGATTGGCAATCTTTTCGCATAAGAATGTAGTAGATGCCGTCTTCCCTACCAGCCTTCTCGAGCTGCACTTTCCATAACATCTTTCGCCCGTCATGTACGATCGATTCTCTTCAGATGCCAAGGTTCAATCTCCAAGCTTTTCACGGGAGCATAATTTCTGGATTCGCCCGAACAACGGAAGGGTCCCAGACAACACCAGTCCAAAGAGAATATCTTACTTCCGTTCGCGCTTCCCTCTAAAATTCGAACAAAGCCAAGCTCTTTTTAAGTTGTCTCACCGGCCATACAGTCGGACCCTTTCTCGTGGCAGTGGAAGAAACACTTGTCATCAACATAATCATCGACCCACTGGCGTGGATCTGCCAGGTCATCCGCTCCCTGGGAGATGAAACCTTGAAAAAACCAGGGAAAATGGCATATCCGTCTTAATCACCTCCCGAGCCTTTTCAGCATCCTTGCGATTAAGCCATACCCCTGTAAACCCATCAGGTTCATCTTCAGTGGCTCTCTTCTCGTCGTAGTCTCCCAAAAGTTCGTTGTCGTGATCCTGAGGATTTTTCATGTTCAAGCACTCTAAGAACGAGTTTCGACGCAACACTCTCCTCGATCAGATCGTACTGGGCAGCCGTGTCCTGGATCCGCTCCACCGTCCGATCTCTCAATTCGGGCAGGCAAATTTTGTTTGCTAGCAGTTAGACCTCGTAGAGATTCTGGAAATACTCCTCGATATGCCTTAGTGAAACAGTACCTCGGTAGATCCAGTCGACGAGCAAGAAGTCGGCACCGGGACTGTCTTCAGGTAAGTAGATAGTTCCGCTCTGACTTTCTCGGAAGTCTCCTTCGAATGCAGTCTTGAATGAGTCCGAGCTTCAGCAGATTACTTTCTTGTGGACCACGGATTCCTTGCGATTTGCGCCAAACAATAACGACACCATTTGTGTCCCTAGACTTTGGAAGAGATACATGTCAGCCGGAAGTAGCCAGCTATATACCGAGGTGTTGCGACTTACGGTCGATCGAAATACGACACTGGCATTGGGGATGGGAATGCTGGGATAGACGGTAGTCAACGAATGCTCCTTGAGATAGCGTGATGGTGATGAATAGAACCCATCATCTTCTCGAAGGCATTTTTTGAAAGAAACAGAAGAAAATATATGGGTCTACTGGTTTACCGTTTCCGCAAAGACTTCAATGAATGGCCTTCATGAACGCGAAAACACGAGAGAAGAGAAACTTCCAAAGACGAGGCAAGGCAGCTCAACTATTCGGAGAGATCTAACATGAAACCCTCTGCGTGGTAATTCTGCTGGGCCTTCGAGTTTGTTGATATGCCAAGGAATTAGGCGAGGCCCAAATGCGTGAAACTCTGGACAAATGTTTGATCAATCAGACAGATTAGCCAAACCCGTCTTTATAGAGGAATATGCTGTTGCCTCGAATCAAGTGGTCTGTCTTCATCTGCAAAGACTCCGACGAGCATCGATTTGGGAGATCATCAGGAACGAAGAATGTTGGGTGCCGTCTGCAAATTGCTGCGGATCTCAATCATTGAGCAATTGTCTTGAACCATAATTCCACACAAACGAACGATCTGCTGACTTAAGATGTCGGATCAGCAGCTACTGATTTGTCACGAGCACGTTCTATGATATGATGTTGAAAATCCATTGCATTGATGAGAACGGCCTATGCCAAATCAAATTCAAAAGCACTGCTTATGAACCCCCCATAAGAGAAAACCAACCCCCTTGATGATTGGAGTAGCAGATTTAGATCATTCTGTGTGCCAGTATCGTTGAGCACACCTTCTCAGAAACGTCATAGCAATTACTCCTCAAGCCATTCAAACAATCCCTGGCATTATCGCGGAGTAGCCCGGTAACGATGAGGTAAAGCGCGCGGTCTTCAGTCTTCCTTTTCATGATCGCGAATGAAAGTTGGTGTCTTACGCTCCACGGAGTGACAAGCAACATCATCGGCATGCTCATGGTAGTAGCAGCGACCTTGATTGCCCATGCGCCATCTTGCTCGTGGGTCCGAGAGAGCCTTCATCCTAGCATAACCGATAGCCTCATATAACAAGTACTTGAAGATCTCAGGATGGCCATCAATCATACCATACACAGTTTGAAGCTCATGTTCCAAGGTTTCCTCCACCTGCTTCGTGATATCGGTGTCATGGTCGTGGTCTGTCTTTCTCAACTCGGACTTCAACAGGAGCGAGAAGGCGATGACGTCGATGCAGAAGAGTCTCAGATGGGAGCGCTTGGCGGTCTTGTCGAATACCATCCGGACTAAGTCGGCTTTTGGCTCAAGGTTGTAGGTGCTGGAGACATCCTGGATCTTGTCCATGACAGTGTCCTTCAGGCGGTGGCTGGGAGGCAGAGCTTGTCGGCAAATATCCACAGGTTGTAGAGGCCTTGAACGTAACTTTGACTGTGGCCGTCTGGAATCGCAGCTCGGTAGATCCACTCCACGTAGAGAGCAAAGCCAACTGGATGATCGTCTGGCAGCTCCAAGACTCCCTCAGCACCTTCCTTGAATGCGTTCTCCTGGAAAGCCTTGTCGAAGAAGGGGGCCGATGATCGGATGAGTTTCTTGTGAACTGAGAACTGCTTGCGCTTGGGACCAACGGAGATTGAGACGAGCTCGTGTCTGAGTCTTCTAGAGAACAATAAGTTTATGGACTCTCATCTTGAATGAACTCTACCTACTTTGCAGGCTTCTCAAGAGCAGCTGATAGAGGCATCTTGAACTTCCAACCCCGAAAGCTGTCTGTGTGTGGGTTGTGGTGCTCTGAGGAGTTGCGATTGGGAAGTCCTGGAACAAGGAGAAGAAGTTGACTCGTGGACTAAGTCTTGCTCGCTTACGTTGTTAGCGGCGACATTCATGACAGAGAAGTGAATTTCCGTCATAAAAGCTGAAGAATTCATCACAAAGAAAGGTTCATTCACTCTACAACAGCTTTTACTAGCTAACAAGTAACACATTGAAGTCCGGAAGTCTTCTGCATCAGCTGAGCAGAAGGTGATAAAGCCCAAGTAGCCTATTTGTATTCGACAATGTCCTCATTCATGACAAAAAATTCGGTATTCAAGTTACCTCTTGTCTAAGCTTATATAACTGGGAATCATGTATACAAAGGATAGTTGTAAAATCAAAGCATCTGACAATCCGTTTCCTCACTACCACTCGGCCTTCCCCACTTCTCCATCGCCTCCACAATACCATCCAATTTCTTCTCGGGCTCAATTCCTTCATCCCGGGCTCCCTCCTTCATGACCGTATCACTATTCTCAACTGCCAAGCCCTCGAATGCACTTTCCAATTGCACTAGATCGGCTTGCAACTTCGTCGCCGAGCACAAGCACTTCTCATTTCCGTTCCTCGGATCCACTTCACAGACACACAACTGAACTTCGACGTTGTCGCCAAACATCTGAACCGTGCCCGTAGTCCTTTCGTCGCCCAGAAGAAGTGAAAGTCCGCTTTTAGCGCGCTGCTCAGAATTGAAGGTCAATCTGAGAAATCTACCACTGATATTGTGCTTCTGGCGGACGTCTGCGTCTCTGGCTCTTTGGCTTGCATTGGGGTTATGCAGGGCAGAGAAAGCTATCTTCTGGATACTTTTTATGCGGGCGATGTGCTGGCGGAGATCCTGAATAGTTTTAGTGGTGGTCTCGAGTGCATAAGGATTTAGGGATCGTACTCCATCTGCCATTGAGAGGCCTCGCTCAAGTGCTTGGCCAGAGAGGATTATACTGTATTTAAGTCGTTTAGAATGCGTGTTTAATGCTGGTGGTTGGTGTGATGACGCCTTTTTGTTATCGGGGCGGTGGTCCTGCAGGTTATCATGTCAGTATTGATATTAAGGAGCCGAAGGTTGTGGACACAGTTGGAGATCGTATGATATGGGCAAAGACTTCTGAGGATTGATTGACTTACGCTGCGGAGGGGTCTGCCTCTCCTTCTAGCGGCCTTGAGGTTGCGAACATTCTCACACACCATTTTGCTTAGCGGGTGTATCTGCTTGACCTTGGAATGCCAGGGACAGTGATCTATTTGATCAGACCAGTATTGAAATGCGGTGTTAAAGTCAGCGTAAGGTCACTTTCACGATGATATTTCAATGTATGTGTGAGGAGGAGAAACAATTGAAGTCCAGGAGCGGAGGGGTGCATTAAAATAAGGTGCTGCCAGTTTAGACACCAATATCCAATGGGAAAATTGGTTCAGACTGGTTATTTGGATCTCGAAAATTTCCGGACATGCGTCACAAGGCTTTATGTGTTGTGTTGCACCCTTCTCTATTCCTGTTAGCCATTAGTGTACCGTAGGTCCGAACGGGAGCGTATCTAGGACATTTGCGCTAAGGACGTCGCTTAGGCACTTGAGAACATTGCGAAATGCAATATAGATACTACTCCGTGCTGTCCGTTATACGGTCTATATCTCTAATGATGTGGATCCACTTCCGGTGACCAGGACTGACGTCGGTTTGAGGCTCGAATTCTGAGTGCTTCGAGGTGAGATTTTACTCTCAGCCAGTGACAAGTCTATAAAATTCGAGCAGGGACTGAACAGGATTACCATTTCAAATTGCTTTCACCAAAGATCCAGAGGAAAATGGCGTGATGAGACCCTTTCATATTGATCGGTGACTATTTTGATGCAAGCCCTCCAATCTCATACCCGAGTGATTGAAGCCCGACTGAAATGATGCAGCACACTTCTGTTCATGGAATGCCCAACTCCACTACCGAGTCCCGAGAAAACAGTATGCTTCTCATGTCTCTCCAAAAATTGAGCTCTTGATGCCCTTGGTTGATGTAGGCTCGCAGATCCCGTCCTCTATGTCCTTTAGACTGAGGATACATCAACGAGGAAGTCTTCCGCTTCCATACCATGGGCTTCGTCATCCGCCTCTCCTCTCAAGTGTTCGGCGCAATAGACCGTAGTATCGAGAAGAAGCTGGTGTGGGAATGCCGACGGATGTTATGTGAAGAAGAAAGGGTAGAGCTCGGTCGCACACTGACGTATTGTAAGGGCACGAAGAGGGCTACCTTCCGCTGTACTCTCATAGATGTACTGAAAGGTTCCTCATCCGGCTGATCGAAGTTTGAGATACCGACTATGATGAACATGACGTTATTCTGTAGCTTTGGCATTCCGAGTCGATCTGCAAGAACCCAAAGTCGCGCAAGGTTCATATCCTCCTCGTACCAACAAACGTCTGCATCTCTATCGACCTTTTCAGCTAAGCCGCCGAACTGCTCTGGGCATGTAAGCTGAGAGATTTTTAGTTTCTGCGTATAGAGCCACTGGACCAGAAGTTTGAAGGTTCCCGGAGTCGTGTCCTCGAGCTGGTATGTTTGAGTCTGTCCTTCAATGAAATTGCTGTTGAAAGCTGCGTTCAAGACCTTGGAGTGATAACATGCAAACTCTCGGTGGACGACGAACTTAGTTGGGTTTGGCTCAGGACCGATGAGGAAGGTGACGAACACGTCAGGGTGACTGTGCAAAGTCAGAAGGTTGGATAATGTTGGAGGTCTGGGTAGTCCATATCATCGTACCTGAAATCGGGAATGCGCTTATCCATGTTTTTCAGTCGCTCCTCTCTCTTTAATCTCTTCTCTTTTAGTTCCTTCCCTATGCCGACCAGTGACGTTCTGATAGGCAGTTACCGTGTGGTATGAAAGCTTGCTGAAGGTGGCGGTGTTGAAAAGATGAATTTCAATGGTGCATCTGACGCAACAGAAGAGTTTCCTATATTTTGCGAAGATCGAGCTGCTTGCTGTATTTCGCAGCCAGGCTTATGCAATATGGTGCCAGGTGAGAGCTCAGAACTGGAGGCTCTTGTCGTACGGACATGCTCGGTGGAGGATGCGAGGTGATGGTCAGCTAGAGCCAGACAAAAACCGTGGCATCTTTGGACAAGGTGAACTGCTGAATTTTGTCGACCCCAATTCGGAGATGAGGAGTTCTTACTATCTTTTAAGCCATAGGAGAATCCTATTGACCCTTGAGGCTGAATTGGCTGCAATTTGATAGCCGTGGCTAGTTCTCTCGAGCCTGCTGAGATTATTTGGGGACGTGTTCGACTCGCTAGCACGGTTCTCTGGGTGGGGATGTCGAATGGAACATATATATACAGAGCAAGGGCAGGATAAAGGTGGTGAAAGCAGAGTTGGCATTCAAGTGGTCAACCAGTTTTTAGGTGAATGAAGCATGCAATTTGAAGAAATCAATGTCAGATGAGGCGCACTACAATGAGGTGGGGTATGCTGTGGTCGAACCAATCTGACAGCACTGGAGAAGATTGGTCCTGACGGATCGCGACACGAATGATATGGTTTCCAGCAAGCATTCAATTGATTCAATTTGCAGCTAATGTCTCCAGATACGTACAGCTTTATCCTTGCCTCCACTTCCAACTTTCTGCCCGTCGGGACTCCAATCCACCGCATACACCTCATCTTGATGTCCAGGAAGATCTATCGAAATTGTCAGTGCCTTATACTCATGTGTACCATCATAGACGCGAGGTCGACTTACCTGCAGATAATTTCTGCGTCCGCATATCCCAGACCTTGAGTGTGGTGTCTTTGCTTCCTGTAACCAACAACCTTGAATCTGGACTGAACGCACATTGATAGACTGGCGCAACATGACCTCTCAAAGTGTTAATGAACTTCCCATCTCTTGCGTTCCAGAGTTTGGTGTGGTTATCGAATCCAGAAGAAGCGATCAACAGTCCATCAGGAGAAAATGTGACGTGGTTGACCTGTTTTTGGTGACCCAGCATTCTCGCTACTGGCTTGGTACCCTTCGCCGGTTCCCAAAGATACATTGTGAAGTCATCACTTGCAGAAACGAGTCTCTCTACAACCTCTCCCTGTATCGTAGCTGCCTTCAAGAACCTCTCTTTCGCTTTTGCAACTTTCTCCTCGTCCGAAGCAGGAATCTTGCCGGTATGATCATGGTATGCGGTTCTTATCACAAAATCGGTTGATAATGCCAGGTGATTTACCCAATGGGCATGAGCGTTCAGCGAGTGTGCCAGAGTTCCATCCTTAGCATTCCATACCTTTACCGTCTTATCGTGGGAGCCAGTATAGATATATCCAGTTGCGCCCCACCTCACACACGAGACAGATCCTTTGTGCCCACTCAGAACTAGCTCAATAGTCTGTTGATTGGCCGACCAGACTCTCACAGTAGCATCTTTTGATGCTGACGCCAAACGAGGCTCGCCTGGTTTCTGTGCGTGGTATGGTTCCCATGCCAGACTTGTCACCCATTTAGAATGGCCCTTCATTGGATTTCCGAGCTGCTTTCCTGTCTTGGGGTCCCACATCCGTACAGTGTTGTCCATGGATCCGGTCGCAATTCTCGACTCATCCGGGGACCAACTGACAGCCAAGACCCAGCTAGTATGTCCTTTCAATGTATGTACTGGTGTTCCTGTATCACAATCCCATATTCTTGCAGTATTATCTCCACTTCCTGATACCATTCTCGACGAGGATCTGGGGGAGAACTGAGTTGCTAGAATCGCTTCGCCATGACCTGGAATAGTCGAAGCACATCTCGAGACTGCCTGTACTCTGAATACGGCCTGTGGTGCTGCTGAGATATTCTGGACCTGTTCTGTGCTGATCAACCCAGGGTTTATGAGAGTCTTCCATATGTTCGCTGGGAACGCTGTTGTGATTGGTTCGGAGGTTTTCTTGTCTGGGACTGGGAGGGTGAATCTATATGGGATCGTTTCCGAGGAATCCTTAATATCGTCAGTAGTTTCTAGAAGCAGCATCCATCCAGGCTCACATGTGCTAGCAGAGCGTTCAAAAGAAGCTCGAGATTTTTTGGGGTCGCATCTGCTACTGGCACGAGGACAGGCCCTTGACCAATAGCCAGCCCTGTCGTTTCGTCGAAGAATTGTATACGCAGACTGCCGGCATCACTGGGAACCTCCTCGATATCCTGCTGCTGCCTCGCTCTATCTGCGGCATCTGTTCTCTGCCTCTTACTCGGTGGAGGAAGTACTGTCGCCATGGTGGTAGCAGATGTTCTCTTATAACAAATGGATCGTTGGTATGACAATATGTGCAGCCTTTGGAAGCTTCGTTTTGGTGACTGGATGTTAGAGATGGGCTTTGCGCGGGGTTGATGCAAGGCGCAGAGTTCTCAAAAATTATTTTGGAGAAATCTCAGCCTCGTGGCTTGGCTATGGCCCGTGCACCAGGCACGCTTCAGCCTTCCGTCCCATCTCAACCTTAGTCCGACTTTCGTCCAAACCTCCACCTATCCTTCGACATCCCGAGACTTCATTCTCAACTCGCAGAGAAGTCCTTCCGGCTTAATGCTGGAATGTTGATATAGTTAATCTGATTGATACATTGACTAACAATCCAGATCATTAACCACTGAATTCCAGTCCGACTCTACCAATATGCCGCCTCCTCCCACTCCAAGACCGGGGACTTCCCAGAGCTATGCATCTACATCCTACCAGCTTTCCGGGACAGTGTCAGCCTCACAGACCCCGTATGGATCTTCGCAGACTCCTTCCAGACAACGCCCTAGCACTGTTCGGCCCAGTTCAACCTACCCAAGCCGACCAGGCACTATGAGACCAAGCTCGACATACCCGAGTCGCCCCGGTACTGCTCGTCCATCAACCGGTCGACGATCAAGATCAAGAGGTGGATCTTCCTTTGGCGGCGGCGAGAGTCACCAGATCGTTTGTGCCATCAGCGAAGGCAGAGGCATCTCTCCAACTGTTGGACTTGCATTTGTGAACATCAACACAGGGGAAGCAGTCCTGAGCCAAATATGTGACAACCAATTCTATGCCAGAACCATCAACAAATTACACGTCTTTGACCCCACTGAGATCCTGATAGTTTCGACAAGTGGCCCACCAAATAAGAAGTCAAACATGTATTCCGTCGTTGAGGAAAATATCGTTGGCTCGAGAATCGTCACTGTTGACCGGAAGTACTGGTCAGAGTCAGCGGGACTTGACTATATACAGGATCTAGCCTTCGCGGAAGATATCGGAGCAATCAAAGTAGCAATTGGTGGAAATTACTTCGCAACTTGTTGCTTTGCCGCGGTAAGTGCAATTTGCGGAGTCGCTCTGTAACTCTCTGACTCCTCAAAACCAGGCTTTGAAGTATATCAACTTGAGCAAGTCTCTGTCTTTCGCATTCCATTCTCTTCGTATCAGATTCCAGCCCTCTGAAGGGTCCATGATGATTGATCTTGCCACAATACAGTCCATGGAGCTCATACAGAACCTACACAATGCAAAATCCAAAGCATGCCTCTTGGGTATCATGAATCAGACATTGACACCCATGGGATTACGACTTCTCAGGCTCAACATCTTACAGCCTTCTACTCAAGCCAGTGTTCTTGAACAACGTTACGATGCCGTTGGGGAGCTCTCGACCAAAGAGAATATGTTCTCTCAGATTCGAGAAGGTCAGCTCACCCTGGCTCTGTCCCGTATCCGACGTTTGCTAACCAGTAAAATAGCTCTTCGTCCTTTCCATGACATCGAACAACTACTCAGCAGTGTATTTTGTGTCTTGAATAGTACCCTTTCCTGTGCAGTGACTAATGTTCCCAGCTGATCATCATTCCCAATCAACCCGATCTTCAACACTCGGAGCAATCCATCAATAGGATTTTGATGCTCAAGAGCTTCGCACAATCTGTTCTTCCCTTATTCGAAGGACTTGCAGGTGCTCGCTCCCAATTGCTTTGTGAAATTCGGGACAATTTTGAGCCTAGTCATCTTCGTCGGACGACGGAGCTCATCAAGACCGTCATCAATGACGACGTCACGTATCAAAGGACTCCTCTTGACTTACGGAATCAAAGAACTTATGCTGTGAAGGTACTCTTGACTTTCACCCATCTCCACACATACTGAATTGCCAATAGTCAGGAGTCAGTGGTCTCCTTGATGTTGCTCGACAGACTTTCAAGGAGATCACTGAGGATGTGCATCAACATGTCACAGAGATAAATCGTATTCTACTTCCAAAGTTATGTCGAGGTGTCACACTGCTGATTGACTTACAGAACGCTTTGACATTGTTGCAGAAACTCGATATGACAATGCTCGTCGCTATTTTCTTCAACTATCCGAGAGCGACTTTGAGGGTCGGACTATCCCAGACATTCTCATCAATCGATATCGAAAGAAAGGTAAGATGGAGTGTCAGACTTTAGAGCTTGTGAAGATGAATGCAAGAATCGAAGGGTCTCACCAAGAAGTAATTTTGATGAGTGATCAGACCATCCAGCAATTGATCGACGACATCCGGGGAGAGATTCCGGTACTTTTCCGTGTTTGTGAGAGTATCGCTCTGCTGGATGTGATCGCTTCGCTCGCACATCTTGCTACCACCAACGAGCAACAGACTGAATATACACGGCCGCAGATTACGGACTGCATCGCCATTTCAGCTGGACGGCATCCTATTCGAGAACGGGTAGGCTGTCACCGTCAATTCTGTATCCATGGACTTGCTGACCATTGATACATATAGGTCCACAAGGAAAAGTTTATTCCGAATGATGCCTACGCGAGTGAACAAACACGATTCCAGATCGTAACTGGCTGCAACATGAGTGGGAAGAGTACCTACATTCGCTCTATTGCCCTCATGTGTGTGATGGCTCAGGTCGGGAGCTTTGTGCCAGCCGAATCTGCCACCTTTCCACTGATAACTCAGCTCTTCGCCCGAGTTTCTATGGATGATTGTATCGAAGCCAATGTGTCAACCTTCGCCTCGGAAATGAGGGAGACTGCCTTCATCTTGAGGTCAGTCGTCGTAACTGGGCTGTCGAGCTGCACTAACGTTCGATACTCAGAAATATCGATAGAAGTAGTCTCGCGATTATCGATGAGCTCGGCCGCGGTACTAGCAGTCGAGACGGGCTTGCAATATCTCTGAGTATTGCGGAGGCTTTGGTGGCTAGCGGGGCCTTCATCTTCTTCGCAACTCACTTTCGGGAGCTCGGTATGCAATGCAACCTTCATGTCTTTATTTGCTGATTGGATGCAGCTCAAATCCTGCAGAACAAGGAGGGGGCTGTCAACATGCACCTTGAAGTTGACTTTGGACAAGAAAATGCAATGGCAATGCTCTATAAAGTGCGGAATGGTTACGTTCAGGAGCAACACTATGGCTTGGCCATAGCCCGTGTCGTAGATCTTCCTCCGCAGGTATTACAGGTAGCGGAGCAAGTATCACGCGCGCTCGAAGCGCAAGCAGCAGCCAAGAAACAGTCATCGAAGTCCCTGGCCTTGGCGAAGAGGCGGAAACTGGTGAAGAGTCTCAAGGAACAGCTGGAGCAGGCTGCAAAGGGTTCAATGGACGACAAAGCACTGACAAGCTGGCTTGTCGGACTTCAAACCGAATTTGTCCTGCGCATGGATGCTATTGATACCCAAATTGCGGACAGTGATGCCGAAGGGGATGGCTCATCTGAAGTTGGTGTGGCTGGGGATGATGGCTCGGATGATGATGAGGAGCGGAGACGAAGATGAAGATGATGTAAGCCTGCGGTAAGTGGAGTATGGGTGGGTTTCAATTCCTTGCTTTCTACTGCCAAATATGTATGTAGCTTCTTCCGTGCTCCACGGCTGATTGAGTGTCTTGCTGGTGTAACATTGCAAAGACCTATGCATACTTGCGCCATTTGCAATCTACAACTTCGTCAAAAATCTGGAAGGGTCGCAAATACCACAACGAGCGGGGTGTTTTCGGAAGGCTGTGTGGTAGAGAAGCCGCTAAATGATGGTGGACCAAGATGACATGTCTGGATGTCCCAAACAGTGAAATAGCAAGCTGCTATTTCAGTGAACAAGGTGTCTTTCCGCAGCAGACTCCGGCATTTGTGACTTTATCTGTCATTCTGACTATCTTAGCGTCCATAAGACATGAAGTACTAGAGAACCTCCTTCCACTCCAATCCATCAATCACAAGAAGAGTCTGGGGTCCAAGACAGCCGTCATCGACGGTCTCTTCGGATCTTCGACATGCTCAACAACGGAAACCGCGCCTCGAGGAATCTTTAGATCCGCGCCTTTTGCTTTCTCTCTCTCCAATGCCCGCTTGACCAAGTCCTCCTTGCTTGTTGACGGGTGCGGCCTATCCAGACTTTCCTGGACCTCCACCAAATCCCAACCTTTCTCTCTCTCCTTCAGACCATCCTCCTCTCCTTTAAACCGATACGTCCTAAACTCCGCATTACCAAAATAATCACCCAACTCCTCACCCGTCATTTTCCACAGAAACGAAGCATGCGACACCACAGCAATATGAACATCCTTTCCCTCCTCGACAGATTGCAATCCATACCAATCCCACAACTCTTTCATCCCAGACTTGGAATCTGGATCGATGGCCCGGCCACTAGCGAGATACCCCAGATCCTTGAGCATGCGAGTTGCTTTCTCGGCTCGGGCATCCGTCATATAGCTACCGCTGTTCCAAGTTCGACTCCCAGCCCGGCTCCAACATATCACTCCTAATTGAACCTCCTAGCTCTCCTACCTCCTCCAAAGCAAGCGATATTTCCGATCCAGTACTATTTGGCCCATTTCCCAGCTCTCTTAACTCAGGCACAGCGATTGGTCGGATACCTGCGCGGATGGCTGGCTCGAGCGCGAGGATGGTGGTTTGCAGAGTTCGACGTAAGGACGAGGTGATGATGTGTGTTAGCTTTTGATGGTAAGGGAAGCGGTGGAGGAGATCAATAGCTTCATTTTCGCCGTGACCTGTGAGGAGGGGGTCAAGGAAGGCTTTTTTGAGGATTTTCTCGGAGTAAGTGACGGTTTGGGAGTCGTAATTGTGCTGTGCCTGTGGGGACTCTGGTCATTCCTTCACGTTGGACATGGAGAGAGGCGGGCTGGAATCTTTGTGGTCGGCATGTAGTGGAGATGCTGTGAAGGCAGATTGAATACTTGTGCATGTCGAATCAGGTGGACGTAGACCCTGGTCTGTACCTTGGGTTCTGAAGTTGGGACCGCCATGGTTGCAACTCGGTTTTGGAATCGCGAACAGCTACTGTTGATTTCTTACTGGGATCTCCTTGCTAGAACAAGTTCTATTGTAGTGGAAGCTCGTGAAGGAGCATAAAGGTTAGAGGTTATGCGCGTGATGTCGAAGATCAAAGCCTCGAAGGTGAATTCAAACCAGGACGCGTCCAAGCGCAGCTCCATATTCCCATTCACTTCTTGACTGCTAAGCGAAAAAACAAAAACCATGTGAGACTAGGCCATATAACCTTCACTTCAAGGTCAGTGGGTCTGGTTACGACTAGAGGCAGCGCGGAACCGTTGACGGGATAGCCCGCTTGGCGCTCCTTTAATTAAGCGAGCTGGAGAAAACAAAGGATCAAGCCAGCATGTTACTTCCCCGAAACTCAGGTTGGAAGTATCTCAAGTGATTATCCATCGAATCATCTTTTGGTACACACGTGTAATACCCGCCATATCAATGATGAGGTTTTGTGCTCAGAGGAACTCGATGTCCTTACGCTTTCCTCCAAATGCTTATGGGGACTTCCTGGGAAGGCCGGATTGCCTAGTGCATCATTTCGTGTAATTTAGCACACCACAACAATAACAGATCTGGTGCGATATAGTGGCTCGCTAGTTGTCCACCGGCGCCATGCCATTGTACTCCTATCGTAGCTACCCGCACAACTTCGTAAGAAAGGAATTTGTGATGTCAAGTTCATTCTTTCCACAGTACTGCCATCGTACTTATCCAATCTCACCACTACCTCAGCAAATAATCTTGGCAAATCTGCTTTCTCAGTATACCATCTAGTTTGATTCATCGAGATGTCGTCCAACCGTATGATGACCTTCCGGGTCCCCGTTGAAGGCTACCCACGCCAAGTCTACATAGTTTCTCCAAGACTCCTCAGGATGTTCTTCGAAGATGCGAAGGATGTCTTCGATGAGAACGGAGTTGCACCAGATGGGAGAATAGTCGCCGGAGTGACAGCCTCATACCCTGATGTCCGATTAGCATGGAGAAGCTTCTTTCAGTACATTCACAGCGGCAACTTCACCATACCCGACCTCGTCCCCACCGCAACAGGCCAAGGTGCTAGCACAAGCTATGCAAATCTCTGACGCATAGAAGATGAGCTGCTCCAAGCTTATGATCTGGCAAGTCGCTACGATATGATGGATCACAAGAATAAGATCATGGACAGGCTGTACGAATTGGGATATTTGGGGCAATACCCTTGTCCTGACGCAATGGCACATATTCTCCGTCGGTTAGACTTAGATCTATGCTGAGTGCGAATTTTATGAACGATACTCCCCAATTCGGATGCCGCAATTGCATATGCACTGGGGCCCTTGCGCATTTCATGAGCATGATGATGAGGAGGAGTGTTATTTGGAAGATGGATACCGGCCTTGGCGTCAAGTAGAAGATCAAGCGAGTTCCGAAAATGAGTGGAAACGGAGGATCGAGGCACCCAGACGGATGATTACTTGGCAAGTAACTCAAGCGAGCTTAGTTCACATGCGATGGGAGAAGATAGTGAGATGCAGACGGATGAGTAAATGGACGGAGACGAGAGTTGTAAGGCGGATATCAGATCAGATGTGGCAGAAGTCAGTTCTGACGATTCGGAGGAGGATGTTCCTGCTGTGATGAGGAAGAAGTGCCAGTGTAGAGAGAATCAGAGGAGACATATTGCACATAGATGTCGATAGAGAAATGCAAGAAACAATAGATCGCTAATAAAGAAGAAGGAATACCATGAGTCTCATGAAGGGAGAGACGAAGGACAGCAGACTTGGGAAGGATCAAAATGAAGGAAAACGCTCTGTAATTCTTCCAGGGAAGGTGAGCTATCAGGTTATGCCCATTTTGCAATTAGAAGACTTGATGGTCATCGTGATATAAACTCTGTAGATTAGTAAAGCTGACAGATTTTCGCTAACCCAGCTCCCGAGTTGCCTCCCGCTTGCATCGATCCATACCAAGTGCCAGTATCCCAGCCTCTCAAATAGTGATAGATGTCTGATTTCATGACCAGGAGGATAAACTTTCCGAAGAAAGATGTAGCAGGTCAGATCTCAGACGTAAAAGTCTTCTTTGTCGGAGGAGGACATTGTGTATTCGTTCTTGGGGAACAGGTTGTCTAAGAGATCCACCAACATATCATCTGGCAGCCACTTATTATGCCGCCTGACAGAGTCTGGCTCACAATAAATGTAGTAATTGTTGACAACGTATTGGCGGAGTAGACTATGTTCACTTGTCTTGGCGTATATGTACTTGTAAGTGCCGTAAGGGACGTATCCTTCGTGATGATCAACGATGCTGTTCATGGCGTCTATAACCGCATTTTGAAGACTTGGCATTTCGAATTTGTCGGCCAAGGTCCAAAGCTCGGCCGGAATTTGGTCAGTTTCATCGTTTCATGCTTATCAAAGGTGAGTATGGGATGAGAATTCACCAATTGCATGTCCTGAGCGCAGTCCTTGGACTCTGGTCTGTTATCCACCTTGTAGGCAGGATTATGGTGCAGTAAGTTGAAACTTCGAGACTACAACCACTGCATCATGAACTTGAAGGCGCCTACACTTGTATCCTCGAGACGATATGTCTGCGATAAGCCTTCGAGGAACTGGCTGCTGAATGCAGCTTCGAATACTTCCGAATGGTGGCAGATAACCTCTTTGTGAACGAAAAATTCGGTGGTTTGCCCTTCGGGACCGATGATGAACGTGACGAGAGCTTTTGCATCTCTATGGCATTGTCAGCTCTGATAAGCAAGCTCCCTGGCTGAAGTCGCTCGAGATTTGGGCGCCAAGGAAGTACAGGGTATGAACTGGTGAAGGTGATGGTAAGATGTACGAGAATGAAGCTAAACTGGGCTTGGACTTCTTTCTTGTTGGATCTTCACAGCGGGTCTTCGTTGGATCGTCTGCTGCTGAAGGTGACATGATGATTGCTCTAAAGATCTGTTGCGAGCTGTGTCGATTAGCACTCTGTTATGCCAGGTCGTGGTGAGAATGACTTACACAGAGACTTAGGAGCTCTTGGAGGTGTTGTACGAGACCGAGTTTGAAGTCGGTAATGGTGGATTTTGAAGAAGTCGCGATTTGCCAAGTGTTATACAAGGTAGGCAATCCGTGAGATAATATTCACCTGTACTTAGAGAAAACACGGAATTCACTATCAGGTACAAGCACAGAGATACGGACACAGACCGCTTTTAGAGATTGATCGTTGGATGCTAGATGGGTTTCAAACACGAGATAGGCGTTGCTTCGTCACTCTGGCAGAAAATTTCCAGCAGCTAAAACTTGACAGGCGGCAAAGCGCCTGACTCCATGGAGAATTCAAGAATTATGTGGTATTCAGCTTGAAAAGAAACCCGCAATGCATAAAATATAGCAGAATAGCATCCAGGAGACCCAAATTCAATCCTTCGACAACCAATCGCCACCTGATCACCATCTATATCCAGTTTGTGAGAACAGCTTGTGGTATCGGCGAGCTGCAGATTTCGTGATCAGTCCGTGCCAGTGTCAACATAATAGTCAAAATGAGAAAAGATAATGTCGAATTCTGTTTTCTCTGCCCCAAAAGCAAAACACCTCTTCACAATATCGACACACAATTCCGTAGGATATGGATTGATTGTACTGGACTCGAACACACTGAGACCGCTGAACCCTACTTTCACACAGTTATCGATGATGTGTCGTCGGAGCGCACTGTTAATAGTGGTGTTTTGATAGATATACTTGCAAGTGACCCACGGATACGTACAAGTTACCTCCTGGATTCTTCCCATGCTGAGTATGACGTGATTTTGAAGAGCAGGAATCGCGAACTTGTCTGCGAGCACCCACAGCTCTGCTAGGCTCATGAATTGAGCCTTGACCTTGGTTGCGTCCACGTCGGCACGTCTAAAATTCTTATAAGTGTCGTATAATAGTGTGAGTTCCTGAGAATACATCCATTTCATGAGGAGTCGAATAAGAACTCGGGGTCGTCTCTTGAAGCCGGTCATTTGAGTTCGTCCACAGATCATCCTGGGTACAGAAGTGATGTGAGAGACCACATCAGAACTTACGAGAAGGGTGTCTCCGGTGTCTTGACCTTCTTGCTTGCAGGTAGTGTGTCTGATTCTCGACGAGAGTTCCTCGCCTCCACAGAAGATGAAGTAGTTGCCATGGTATGTGCTCGTACACAGTGTAATTCAATGGGACAAGCACATTCGCACTGATAAAAATGTTCTTGGGTCCTGAGTGTCTCGTCTTTGGGCCTCGACAAGTCGGAATTACAAGTTGGGATCTTCAAATGGATTCCGGGGTTTTGATAAGTTAGGGAGAGATACTAATAAGGTACAGAAAAAACATATTAGTCGACTAACCACACAGGAAGCGAATCCTAGATGGTGTAGCGAGCCTGTGAAGAGATCAAACATTGGGACTGTCTTTGAGACTCAATTCGCTTAAAAAGCCACAGTTGCTAGCTTTGCCAAAGTCATGCCCCGTGATAATTGGTAACTTCTAGTCGACCATAGCTTTCACGAATTTGCCCCAAGAAACATAAGAACAATCAGCAGCCACTTGCACCGAGCACTGCATTCCTCCGAGCAAAGGCAAAGTACGAGATTCTCAAAGAGACCGAAATTCCAGCAGACCATATGAGAAATGAATGGTCGATTGACTGAATAGATCATAAGCTCATCATTTCATATATATCGCTCAAATGCTCAAGCTCCGCTCAAAATATACACAAGAAAAGGCAACACGACAAAAGGGTATCAAGTCCTCTCTCACACATCTCACTTCAAGTTTATAACACCATCCCGGCTCCCAGAACGACCGCCAATCCCAACACCCCGGCCATCCAAGCACCATCTCTCCTGGCCGCACTCGTGACTCCACTCTCAACCGTATCAGTCTCCTTCCCCTTATCTTGCTTCAAGACATTATCTTTGAAGAACTGATTCTTGTTTCCGACGACGTTACCAGGTGGGTAGTATTCGCATACGACGTAGAAACCTGGTGTATCTGTTGGACTTGTCAGCTTGAGATCTCACATCATTTTCTTCATCCAGATCTTCAGTTCCGCCTCTCCACAACCCCTCCACAAATCAGTCCAAAGACCAATCCTCCACATTCAATTCTTCCGTCCTGCATCCATCCTCACCGGTCCCTTCCCCGTCCCCGCAGAATTCTCAAAATGAAGAGATAAGATTGTAAACATACCATTCTCCCCCTGACAACTCTCAACCGCACACCCCACACTCGTCGTATTCCCCCAAACCAACTGCGTGAAATGCCCCGTCTTCTCACTAAACCCCGTCGGCTTCTTAAAGTTATAATCCGTGCGCTCCAATCCCCACGCATCGACACTAGCCGTAGCATTGGCGTATCCTGCTGCGAGGTTCTCGCCTGTTGGTCCGCCCTGTGAGCGTTCCTTGTTAGCTGCGGAGTTCCTGATTATATGTGTTTTTTTATAGACGAATACTTACACTATGCTCAAACCTACACCCCTCAGCCCAATCCGCTGCGAATTCCGCACTCGTCTCGTTCCATACTAGATCTTCTACTCCATGCTCGTCTCGATAGAAATTATGCGCCGTCAACATATCTTGCTGGAAGGTTTCCGCATCGGTGTATGATGGTGATGTGGGTGATGGGGCGGAGGACGCGGTGACTGTTACGACTGGTGTGGAGAGCGCGACGGAGAGGAGGGCGGATATGATGGGGAGGTATTTGAGGGACATGATGGTTGTTTGGTGGTGGTGGTGAGTTGTGCGGGAGATTTGTAGAGTCTGAAGATGGGAGAGAGGTTTTTCGAGGAAAAGGGAATATGTGAGTTGAAGATATAGAAGTAATGGTAATAGGAATAGAAACAAAATCAGACGCGGCTGGATAAACACCACTCTTTGTACTTCCCGGTCCCTCCACTCCTCATCCTCATCTCGTACATATCAAGCTCCAATCCTTGCACTTACATCTGGACCCTGGACTAACACACCAACTAACCCACCTCCACAAACCTAATTTCCTCAGATGACTACCTGCTCACAGTACCAAGAAAGAGATCTTGGATGAACAACCCCTCGCGATTGGTCTAACCCACATTCTTCTGGCTCCCGCTTGGAAGCCTGCAAGTCTGCCGTTCATCGAGTCAACGGTTCATCACGCTTGCGCATCCATCAGGCCAAACAAGTTCAAACCAAGGTCCTGGAACACCACTAGCTCAGGAAAATCGGGCTTGACTTTCCGAACAGCAGGAGGGCCCATCAACGCGTCCAACTCATTTCATTTCATTTCATTTCCTTCCTTTGTATTTTTGTCAGGCTGATGGAAGTCGTGCATTGGTCCGGACCGTATTTCGTTTCCAACTTTCTCATCTCTTAAAGCTTGGTTGGATGACGATGTTTCTCGCTGCACCGTGCATCGTCGCTGTTGTCCACGCGGGATGACGTCTGTGGTTGCAGGGGATGCTTGTGGCTGGGCTGTTATCCCTGTTTAGGGCTAACTGGAGCGAAGCAGCAGTCAATATTTTTTTGGGTGGGAATGAAGAGAGGAGATTAGTCAGCCACACAGGATAACAGGAAGGAAGAACAGTCTATGGAACGGACGGAACGAAGAGTGGTTGAGAAAGAAAGCCCGAAGGGAAATATATTTGTGCTGTACTTGTATTTATAGACGAGTAATATTCGGATGAAGGCAGAGTCGTGCTAAGTTAGAGAGGAGTATATCTATATTTATGCAAATACAAGCATATTCTGCATTTAGAAGGAAGTTTATTTCTGGCGAGGAGTATACCCAGAGGGATCAAAGTTCCTCACCCAATCGTTCATTTTCGTTCATTCATTCTCCCTCGGAGTAAAAAAAGCCAAGCTACACTTTCCGTTGCCAGCTAATGATCTTCGTTTGCTCTCCCTTCACCCTTTTCGAGAAGCTCTTTCATATGCTTGCTCATTTCATCAAAGCATACCCTGATATCATACCGCACCAATAACATATCATATCGTATGCTTCCTGAGATATCCCATCATTCCTGTCCTCTGAATACCCATTGTTACGCCCTTGCTATGCTGCATCACCCCATCAAATACTTCGGAACCAAGGAAACACCAAAGATAGCGGACATGTAGACGAGCGCCGACAGCGCCCGGGAAATATTTTGCTGATTGGAGAAGAGCAAGCCAATACACCGTATCGCAGGAACGAACTCATGCAATCATCGCGAGCTTTTGTAGGACCGTAAGAACACCTGTTTCACATTAGTTCCAACCCCGCTCTGAACCTTTCTTCTAGGAAAGACATACCAGTAACTCCCTGCGTGAGCGTGCACCCGGCCTCTGTGTTCCTACTTCCCAGACTAACAGTGGTGACATTCTTGACTGTTCCATCGCGACCAAGCTCGTTGGCCCAGCGGAAGATAACTTCATCATCACGACCATCACCAGCTACCATGAGGAAGTCAACGGGTGATTCGTGGTCGAGGTTTGGTGCCATATTCTTCTTGAGACCGGCGAAGATTTGCATGGCTGCAGTACCCTTGGACCAATCTATTGGCTCGACGATAACGGCACCTATGGAGGTCAGTATGGAATGAGACGGGGAAGTGGTGAGACAAACCTTCAATCGGGATGGCTCGAACTCTCTGCTCTTCACATGCATCGTTGATGTGACTGGCACAATCACCGGCTTGACGACTTGCGCTCTCTTGATCCTCACAGCTCTTGTAGTGGAAGATGAGACTGCAGTGTCTTGGTTCGATCCACGATCCGGGAGTACGTTCTTGATAATAATGCATGATACCTTCGACAGACTCCTTCCAGGCACGCATCTTTTCGGGATCAGCCATCTCGACCCACTTAGACATACCGAACTCCTTGAGGAAGCACCCATTCTCTGCGATCAATCCTAGATTTGGTACACGCTTGAACAGTCTGTCGAGCTCTTCAGGTTGACGACCTGACATGACGTAAACGGTATTGCGTTCATCCTGTAGAATGTCGTTCAGCACGTCGAGGGTACGTTGAGGACTGGTAAGAATGATGTCGTTAGGTGAGCCCCATGAAGCAAGAGTTCCCTCGTAATCAAGAATGAACAATCTTCGTTCCGACTGTTGATACTGTCGCCCAAGCTGGTTGATGGAGAGGCGAGGCACAGAAGTAGTATCTCGACGATGTTGTTCATCGTAGACCTTATCAAGTCTCGTCAGGAAAGCCGTAAACCAATGCTCTGCTGTGTGATGCATGACAGCCTGATATAATTTGTCCCATCGAGCCTTCTTCTCGTCATCCTCCATCTCTAGAGCTTGCTTGATGGCCTCGGCACATTGTCGATAGTCCCAAGGGTTCACAGAAAGCTCGTTACCACCAAAGACCGATGCACTTCCAGTAAACTCACTCAAGATGAGAGAGCCGTTCTTATTGTGTCCCTTAAACTTGCCATCTTGGCAGAAAAGATATTCGTGAGAAGTCAAGTTCATTCCCTCACGTTGACTCGCAATCATCAAGGCATCAGCGACCGTTAGTAGCGCCAAGTATTGCGGATAGCTGATGTCTTGCTTGAGATAAACCAGGGGTTGATAGGCAAGGTTTGCCCACGATGAGTTGACTCTGGTGACGATATCCGAGACAGTGGCATCGAGCTCAGCTTGTTCAGTTGTTGAAGTTGCGACCTGGATCATAACCACATTGTCTCTCCACTCTGGATACTTGTTCAAGAACAGCTCGTAAGCCAGTAACTTTTGTCGAACACCTCTCACGTGATCCAATTTGTCTCTTGCAACGATCAACTTCTTGCCACGATATCGGTCCTGCATGGTCTTCAGCCACTCGGCAACATCCGGATCGGCACGGTTCATATCTAATGCGACTGGGTCAATGCCGATGGCAAGATTGATTACATCGACAAAACGATCCTCAAGTTGAACACCATCGTTCGTGGCCTCAACACAAAGCAGCCTGCTGCATGTTTGGAGGAAATGGCGTGCGTACTCATGAATCTGGAAACCAATAAGGTTTGCACCTAGCATACCTTCCAGGAGCTCCTTTCGTACTGCCAAGCATCGGAAAACTTCTGAGGACGGGAAAGCAACATGGAGGAAGAATCCAATTTTCGCATCTGGGAGCTTCTTTCGTACCATGGATGGCACTAACAAGAGATGGTAGTCGTGAACCCAGATGATGTCCCCACGCTTCCAGTTCTTGATAATCTTGTCGGCAAAGGCCTGATTGACCGCAACGTAGTATATCCAAGAGTGGTCCTCGTATGCTTTGCTCTTGGGATTATCAGGGATCTGATAATGAAAGACTGGCCAGAGGATTTGCTTGCAGTAATGCGTGTAATGTCCATCGAAGTCGCTGTCCTTGCAGAATACGGTCAAAGAATCGTACTCAGTAGCCAATCGATCCTCAATATCTTGCTTCTGTTGGGTATCCTCGAGAGCGTCCGTAGGCATTCCAAGTGTTCCTACCCAGATCTTGTCATGTAGCTTCCCATTTCGCACAGCAGCTTGAACGGCATTTCGAAGCCCACCATTACCTTGGTCTGCGGGTACCACAGTCCAATCGGCATGGGCAAAGACTCTGTCATGACTATCGCTTCTTCCAAGTTGTGGTTGCTTGACACCAGCTCGTCCAAGAACACTAGCCTTCGCAACAGTCTTATTGTGCTTCAAGATATCGGCTGGAGGAGGAGAGCTAGCTCTTGATCGAGGTTGGGTGAAAAGCCGTCCAGCGACAGAACCCCAAGCAGGCGAATGTGGATCGCTGGGAGCAATTATAGAGCGGTGGTTCTCTTGCTTCGGGAAATGCCCTCGCAAATCTCGGTTCTCACTTGAGGCAAAGAAGCCATCGTTATCCGCGTCTACAGTCGGTGTCTGTGGAGGGGTAAGATCTCGCTGTTGAGCGAACAGACTGGGCTTGCCAGCGGTGTCAATTCGTGTTGTCGTTCGTCTGGGAGGGGAGGGTCGACCTCTTGAAGGGTTGGTTGGGAGTGTGAAGTTGATAGTATTGGGGAGAAATCTGTTTGAAAGATTGTTAGAGCTCTGCAAGACATGGTCTGACAGATAATAGGTGGAGACAGCTATGCACTGAAGCTGCATTGGGATTTTGAAAATGGATCACAAGCTCTCCCCGCAATCTGAAAAGGGCGGGGGAAAAGCTGCGGGCAGACCAAGCATTTGGAGCGTGGGTATTGAAGCTCTGGGATTGTACTTACAGAGAAACCACAAAGACGGTCATTTTAACAGCTTGCGCGGGAGCTCAAGGCCAGCTCGCAGTATGAAGGGAGAAACAGAGAAACTTGTGTTGAGACCTCCAAATTGCGCGATCATGGACTTCGAATGGCAGTCTTGAGGGGTGTCAATGGAGGGGAAGAGCGCTGACACTGAACGGGAGGAGAGAGGTGGGCTGATGTTGGCTGAGAATGCCTGTGTTCGAAGATGCGGTACACGATAGGATAGCGAAAGCTCTAGAAGCCGGGTAAGCTTGCGACGACGATGCCGGGAGGACGTTTCCGTTTGAAGCAATCCGAGAGAATAGGATCCTAGAAGTTCTTGGAAAGCCTGTGAGCTTTTGAAGCGGCTTGAGGTCTAGAAATTTCTCGAACTCGAAGTGGAGGTGGGTGCGGCTGTGTTGAAGTATTTTCGAGGGTGCGGTGGTGCGATGTTGAGAAGGTTACACATAGATGGTCAGTCATCTGTCTGTGATGTTCAGCACGCTTCGCGGATGTCCTTGTTCGGGACAGAATGAGGTAACAAAAATTATCAGCAGTCGCATTGTCCGGAGAGGAGAGCAGGGCAGTTATTTGCCCATACGTCAGGCACATGAAAAATGTGACTGGGATGAGATGCAGGTTTTGGAGGGTGGGCCAAAGCACAGCGGCAGAAAACAGATCCCTGGCGAAGGACAGGAGCAGACCAAACGCAGACGCAAGAGAGGCCAGACCACGCCCAAGATGTTCAAGAGGCCTGGGCCCACAGCCAGCCCAGTGCGCTCTTAATGGCAGGATATTTTACTGATTAGTGCTGGCTAAAAGCAAGATGGTAAGACTGTAAGACCCAGCACGAGGCATTTTTAGCAGGTAGGAGCCCTGCAGCTGTCAGAATTGGTACGATGCAAAGGGAGTGCGACTCCAGAGGGCATGCGTAATGATGATAATGAGATGACGCGAGTAACAGTGCGGAAGAAGCCGGAATGAATTGTATGCTGAGACGGGAAGGAAGGGACAAGGGAACAAGAGAACAAACAAAAGAACAGAGGTTGAATGGGATGGAACGGGGTGGGATGGGAAGGAAGGGTTGGATGGATAGAAGGGAAGAAGTCCGAGGGCTTTGTTTTGGTTGGGATAGCCATCTCGGTAAGGTACGAGGAGACAAGGAGGGAGGAGGGATCTGAGGGAAGAAAGCGAAGACAGGCCGAGCAAAAACAAAATGCGCAAGTTAATGGTGCCCAAAGTCTATGTTTGGGTTTGGCTGCTTGGAGCACCCGCATAACTTATCATCACATCCAGGAAGGAGTGCATGGCAAAGCAAGTACTTGTACAAGTATATCGCTCATACCGTTTGATTAAGCGAGTTGCTACTGGCAATACTGCAAGTGTGCCAAAAACCTGGAAGTTTCAACTGCCTTGTGAAGTTAGTTAGCAATACTGTAATGCTTTTACAGGTTCCCCCAATTGTCCGTTCCAGACTTCTCGGGTACTGTAAGCCTGAAACGATCAGCCCTGAGAGCACCACTACTCAACTCTCCAGCCACACCTTCACCGCTTTTACAGGGATACCTGCTTAGCTCCCGCAGCTGATCTCCACTGAAGCAGCGATGGCTGAATGGCTGCACACGCTACGGAGGCCCAACGCTCCGTCACCACGCCGTTCCATTCAACTGCATCCTTCTAACCCGTGTGATACTTGACTGGATACAGCCGTTCCTGGAGATGGTACAGATAGATACGATGCGTTCGTACAGTACACCACAATCTTCCATGGGACAAGTCCGATGCAGATACAGTACACCAACCATGTGCGAGCAGGATATCGATATTTCCGGAGGACTTGGCCCTTGATATCAGCCTGCCGACTCTTCGCAGCGAACACAATGATTTCATTGTCGGGAACAACGTCCTTTTCGTATGACCAATCTAAAGATAGCCAACTCCTATCACACCACAACCAGCGGGAGGAATGCTCCCTTACAACACCCATGGCAGGAAGGTCGAGCCTTTGAGCCGACCGTTTCCGTATAAACGCGACCGACGACTGAGCGATCAGGACCAAAACCTCCGAATCCCATGCCATGACAATGGAACCACGGCCAAGATCAAGATTGATTGATTGCTTACGAGGAACGGGCACCACGCATTCCTCTCTCCGCCACTCCGCCACTCCACGTTTGCTGCACTTCTTTGCATGTGCCTACCCCTCACCCAATCTGACTGCCCCCTCAGTACCCCTCCTACAACCATTAGCAAAGTCAACACGTTCAGCATCTCGGCGCCATGAATGGCGCGACACGGAGCAGCATACCGACGATGTCAACAATCAGCTCGCCTCGCTTCACTTCGTCTGCATCCCTTCATCCTTTATCAATCACTCTGTAATACCTCATCTTACCCTTCGGACCTTCATCTATCTGCCTTCCTTCTACCTGTCACGTTGGGCACCAGCACTTTTCTCTTCATCAGATATCACATTCTTCGTAACTCCTATCTGGCGCTTGACGGGCCGTTTGGAGCTTTGTTATGTCGTGCTCATCTTCTTACTCCAGTCACTCGAGGACTTCTCACCGGAAAGGACGCTGCTTGCTGTCGTGGCCCCGTATCGCCAGTTCTTCTCACACCCTCTCCGTCAAACCCTCACCCTTTCCGCCTTCAGCTCTGAAAATTCAACTCGCCTTTCAGTCCCCTGCCCTCTCAAAACTCAAAATGTGCAATGCTGAGAAATAGAAAATAGGGGGGAGAAACCCCACAACCGAGCGAACCAAACAATGGGGAAAATCTTGGAGAGCCTGCAAAGTTCCAACCAAGCATGCAGTGCAACGTGATCTGAAATCACGCGAGCAGAGCACGCATGCACGCTGACCCCTCCAAATCCATCTTGCTGTCCAGGCTCTGCAGGATCGTGGCTCGAATAGTTTGATGCCCAACTGCATATGCGTCGTGCACCCTGCTATTCTTGGAAACCATTGCAAAACATTGCAAGGGGCCCTAAGAGTCTACGGCAAGCTGAGTGAAGTGAAAAGCTGACAAGCTATGACAGACCTACCTACTTCCATCCTCTGCCGCACTTACAGATGCAGATTTCTACAGCTACCTACTTACATGCAGAAATCTGCAGTTCGCACAATTCTCATGCACTGCAGAGAAATGCCGAGAGCACTGCCATACCATCTCACACCAAACCCAATCAAATCAAACTACCACACCAATCCCTTCCTCCAATACTTAGTCCTTATTCTCTCGGCAGCAAAGTCAAACCGCACCGTACCACATACTGCACCGCATCTCATCTGATCTGATAATCAGATGGTTCGCTCCTGCCTCTACCTCTACCTCGCCCAGCCCTTAGGAACCAGCCCCAGACCTCGATTAACACCCTATCTGGCATTCCGTTCCGACATCATCGGACTTATGGAAGCAAGAGACTTCTCGGTTGAGTTCTGGAAGAAAGGCCCGGCTATCCTTTTCTGTCGTTCCCCTCTCCCCCAAAGCATCTACCAGAGCCAGAATTAGCAGCAGAAGCGAGTGCCTCTAGCCCTGTACCTCTGCCAATACCTTAGGTATACTATACAAGTAGGGGATTCTGAATCGGAAGAAGAGAATTCCCGGTATTCGAGTGCTATTTATAGCAGTCACGCTTGCTTCTTTACTTTCTTCAGTTTCATCTCCATACTTTCTTTGCTGGAGTCCCTCTTTTGCTTATCTGTCCACGTTGCTATCAATCGGATCGAGACAGGAGGAGGAGGAGGTGGTGGTGGTGGTGATGGAGGAGGAGTGAAGGTCTACCTGTTGCCACGATCAAACAAAAGGAAACGGAAGGAAAGCTTGTGCGACGTGGCGAGACATCAATCACGCCGTTCAAGTAAGTATTCATGGCTTCTTTGACTTGCCTCCATGTGGATGCCAGAGATAAGGGCGGTCTGCTATCAAAGTCGGGCTTACGGTGACGAATTGCTCTGAGGCTCTGTCCCGAAGCCATGCCTGCATTCCCCAAGATTCTGAAATTGTTGGAGGGGATTCGCATGCTGGTGTGTTGGTCTGGCTCTACACCACAAGTTGCATTGTATTGGATGTCTGAGGATGTAGGCAGCATAAGATATCTGTATCTGCCACTTGTATGAGTCTTGATTATGCTACAATGTATGCTCAAGCCAATCTCAGGTATCGTACATCCACGTTATAGCAACTCCAGATTCCGTATGCAAATACAAATGTACAGTCCTTCCTGTGTAAACAACTTCATCGCTCAGCAATTCCAGCAATGACAGACAATTCCTATAGTTTGGTCCGCTTTTCAGCAGTTCCATGATTACCTTCGTCGGACCCGTTCATCCTTTTACGGAACATGGTGCAAGGCTTCGCGGTATCCAGCTTGCGCTTTGTTCCCGCTCCATGCACAGCTCCAGTGGTGGCATCAATTGATGCATCAGGATCGACCTCCCTCCTTGTCGCTCCAAGTACGTCAAACTCCCCAAAAATGCTTTCTGGCTCCGTCTCAATCATACTGTCACTCGAGTCATTCCACCCCTGCTCTTGCGCCTTGCTGTTCTTCTGTTCCCTCACTTCGACCTCGGGGTCATCTGCACCAGACTTATCAATGCTCAGAGTCTCGAGAACGCATCGACGTAGAAAATCCAGAGCCAAGTCAAGGTCGCAATCTTCTTCTCTCAAGTATTTCATGAGCGCCTTCTCAGGTAGTCGACCCAGACTTCGTCCACTAATTGATGTTCCCAATTTCGTGGTGGAGGCGTGCATCATCTCGACGATTTCGAGAAGCTTACAACCTGGAAGATGTTTTGTTGAAATCCCACGCATCGCTTGCAGAGTAGCATCATTATACTTCGGTATATGAACTGCAGGCTGGATGACCTGGCAAGCAACCAACTTCTCTAAGACACTTCGAAGAATCTCGTACTGCTCCACCATGCGCGGTGGACCAACGAACTCCTTTGAACCACACCTATCGAGGAAGGCCGGCTCCAAGGCATCGCATAAATTGGATGTGAATAGAAATACCACATTAGAATACCCTGCTGTCCGATCAAGGCCGGTAAGTAAAGCATTCGTAGCCCGCATTGAATCAAGACTCTCCCCGTGTTGGGTGCTGAACTCTCTGGAGCTGGCAATGGACTCCACCTCGTCGACCAATACACAGATGAACCCATCTGACCGTTCCTCACACATCGAGAAGATCATGTTGAATATGTCGTCAACATGCTTGGCACTCTCGCTGTAGTACTTGGATAGCAGAACAGCTGTTTTGATTTGTATCAGCTTAGTTGACTTATAGGTACTGCTCAACCGAATTGAGATTTTCTGTGCGAGACCTAAGCAGAGACTTGTCTTGCCTGTTCCTGGCGGGCCATGAAGAAGGATGAAAGGATTCAGCTTTCGTTGCAGCTTGTGTGTTTCGAACGCTCTGGAAAATCGGACTGTCCCCGTCAGCATGAGACCTTTGCGGCGCGTGAATTAGGAAAGCGCGTACGAATGTTGGTCATCATCCAGATCAGATCCGCCTTCAATTCGTGTTCGAAGACTAATCTGCACAGAAGTGAGCCTCTGGCAGAATCTGAAGTGATATTCCTTACTCGTCCCACACTCCCTCGAACCTAGCATTTGGCATCGGTATGACTTCGCCCAAGAGTCCATCCTCCTTTTCCTCTCCTTCGACGGTCGAAATGCCATACAGCTGAAATATCTGGACTCTAAGTGCCACCCTAGACGTCGTGAAGCAGTTCTCAACAGTACTTGGCCCGACGTATTCGATAACCTTCAAGGATTGCAGTGTTGCCTTGGCTTTCTCGTATTCCTGTCCTAATTTGTACGATGCATCTGGTCTTCGGTGTCAGTTCATGTCGGCTCAGAAACGTCAATCTCTCCTAACTCTTGTCATCTGCGAGTACGTCCTCCAGCAGCTCGAAAACATTGGTAAACCTCGTCAGTTGGCATTCTAGAACTTTTGCATACTATGAACGAGTCAGCATGATCATATAACAGTGTCACAAGCACGACTCACAGATTCACATTTCTCGAAATCCATGGTACCACGTTCCAGCATTCCGTCTTTCAGTCTGGCCTCAAGGAATAGTGTGCCTTTCTGACGCGACTCCGTAGCAGGCGCAACTTGAGCTGAATGGCTGTCAAGAAGCCCGCGCTCGGATGGAGACTGGTCGCGAGACATATTCCTGATTGCCGATGGTGATGAGTGCGGCATCGTGGGTACTTAGACCAGAAGACCGAGAATCATCTCTGCAAGACGCAAGAGAGATGGAAGCCGAAGCCTGCCAGGAAAGGAAAGAACACTGGGCGGGAGGGCTAGAAGAAATTAAGCGAGATGTTGACAACTCAGTGCAAGCATGGTTAAACTTATGCCTCCTTTATTTTCTCCTTTTATCTCAGTGTAATTCTAAAAGTCCCAACCTAGAGCTCGGAGCTTCATTGACTTGTCTTTGGAACTCATATGCAGCTACTCGCAACCATCATCCGTGGTTACTAGCTCGTTGAGCTGATACCAACGAACATGCATCCACTCCCGCGCAAGGAGGCCACTCCATGGAAAGGCAGTTCCTGGTAAGCCGAAAGCAAGTCCAGAGCAGTTACTGCTCAGAGTCCTCAAGTATTAGCGTTGACATTGAAGCAAAAGCTTAGAGAATTGAGATCACGTGAAGCTAGATTGAGCTGATTATGGGAAGAGTCCTCAAGACGATGATCCTCAACTTCCCATACTCTGAGATGTTTAAACACAACACTAGGATTATGGATTCTTTTCTGACTGAAACTCTTTCTGAGAAGTTCTTCGTTGAGTTCCACACTTCCAAAGTCACGTCACACTAGAACCAGCTACCCCTGTTCGCCAAGGCGGGCATCAAGGTTTTGGTGGCGTCGCCTAAATACGGCGTCATCAAGCATCACAGCATCTCGTGAAGCTTCTTTGATGCTGCCGCGAACACAACTCCGCCATCTTTAACCATAAACAGCCAGCGACGATGGACCCGCATCCTCTCGCAAAGAAGTGTGATCCGACGGATCCAACCGACCCTAACAATGGGCAGAAGCAGATCTATGTCCAGCTTGTTTTGTCCCTGGCGCTGGGCTTGTCAGCCTTCCTGGGCTTCTGCGTGAGTCTACTGAAATGAAGGATGATTTGCAAAGCCTACTGACGGTTGCAGTTTCTTCGACCAAGATGGAAAAGCCTTTACGCTGCGCGCAAGAAGCAAACTGACGCAGCCGCAGATCTGCCTGAACTCCCAGATAGCTTCTTTGGATGGATGCCTGTGCTGTATAGAGTGACGGAGCAGGAAGTACTTGCTTCAGCAGGTCTCGATGCTTACGTTGTAAGTCTGCAGCTAATTGCACGTTGCGCATGTTGAGCTCTGCTGATTTCGGAAGTTCCTTGCATTCTTCAAGATGTCGATAAAGCTTTTCGCAACGATTTTCGTTTTCGTATGCGTTGTACTTGCTCCGATCAATTATCACTACGACTACTTACCTACACCCGGCAACCCCGAAAATCCAAATAGACCGTCTCAATCCTTGTTCGAAATCTTATCAACTGATAATTGGAGCTATGATCAGGACATCCTCCCAATGGGAAAGCCCGGAAAGGTGCCGATAGACACAACTTACCTGTGGTCGTACTTGATCTTCACCTACTTTTTCACTGCTCTTGTCATTTTCTTCATGGCCACGGAAACTCGAAGGATAATACAAATACGACAGGATTATCTTGGAAGCCAGTCCACGATCACGGATCGAACTATTAAGTTATCAGGAATTCCTAAAGAGTTGCGATCGGAGAAGGACATAAAGGAATTTCTGGAAAAGCTTGAGATAGGCAAAGTCGAAAGTGTGACTCTCTGCCGTGATTGGAAAAAGCTGGATAATTTGGTAGAAGACAGGGCTTACATACTTCGAAGATTGGAAGAGGCCTGGGCAGTTCACCAAGGTCGGAGCAGGACCAAAACAATTCGTCTTCCGGAGCCATTAGGCTCAGATGCGGCCAACGACGACGACGATGCTGATCGCAATGAGGGAGATACTCTCATGGGGTCCAGCCATGTTACTCCATATGAAAAGCCCCGGCCGACTACAAGGATTTGGTACGGGTTCTTAAACTTGCAAAGTCGAAAGATTGACGCCATCGACTACTACGAGGAACAATTGCGCAAGATGGATGATAAAATTGCCGCTGCTAGAAAGAAGGAATACAAGCCTACGCCTCTTGCTTTCGTCACTATGGATTCGATACCAGCTTGTCAAATGGCAGTCCAAGCTCTTTTGGATCCATCACCAATGCAGCTTTTGGCCAAATTAGCTCCTGCACCAACAGATGTTGTTTGGCGAAATACGTACTTACCGCGCTCGAGTCGTATGATGCGGTCGTGGACTATCACGGCTTTCATCGTTGTGCTCACAATTTTCTGGCTTATCCCTGTCGTTGCTCTTGCTGGCTTGGTGGACCTTTGCTCTATTCGACAGGTCTGGCCACAACTCGCAAATCTACTTGAACGCCATGATATCATTAAAGCTTTGGTCCAAACAGGTTTACCGACACTGGTCGTCTCTCTCCTGAACGTTGCGGTTCCATTCTTGTACGATTATCTCGCAAATTACCAGGGCATGATATCTCAAGGCGATGTTGAGCTGTCCGTCATATCGAAGAACTTCTTTTTCACGTTCTTCAATGTATTTTTGGTATTTACAGCTTTCGGGACTGCAAGCAAATTCTGGCCTATGCTTCAAGAATCACTGAAAGATACGACGAAGATTGCATTCAAGCTGGCAGGCTCAGTACAAGCCTTTGCTATATTCTATGTGAATTTCATCCTTCTTCAGGGTGTGGGCCTCCTCCCATTCAGACTGCTCGAATTTGGAAGCGTCGCGCTCTACCCGATCATGCGGATGGGCTCGAAGACACCGAGAGATTTTGCAGAGCTGGTTGAGCCGCCGTTATTCAAATACGGCTTCTATCTTCCTTCGGCAATCCTCATATACATTCTCTGCCTTGTGTACAGTATTTTGCCGCCTGGATATATGGTCTTATTCTTTGGCCTCATTTATTTCGTCCTTGGATACTACACCTACAAGTACCAGCTTTTGTACGCCATGGACCACCCCCAACATGCGACTGGTGGAGCTTGGCCCATGATCTGTTACCGGATCATGCTTGGCCTTGGGGTATTTCAAGTTGTGATGGCTGGAATCATTGCGTTGAAGTCTGCTTTGACCGCAGCAGCGTTGGTCGTGCCATTGATTCCATTCACGATATGGTACAGCTATTATTTTGGTCGGACTTACGAGCCTCTGATGAAGTTCATCGCACTAAGGTCTATCCGAAGAGACAGCAGCGCCGAGATCAACATTGCAGACGAGAATATCGGCATTAACCGCCCGCCAGGGTTTGCTCGACGTGCTAGCACCACGATTGATGAAGCAAGGGAGCAGGGGTTAAAATTCATCAACCCAAGTCTCGTCGGGCCGTAAGTTCTCGAATTCATTTTTTTTAAGTTGACTAATAAGGTACTAGATTGGGGAAACTATGGATTGACAATGGGTCCGATCCAAGCCTACCAAATGGAGACGCATCCGAAGCTGAGATTACCAGAGAAGACAGTGCGACAAGCTCTGTGAGCCTGGGAGACACCCACATTTGGCGAGATAATGGGGACGCAAATGTATAACAACACAACAAAACTCAACACCAGCATTGAGGGCGTTTGGGAGAAGCGATGTTGGTGGTCGCACCTTCCTGTATTGTTTTCGTTCCTAGCACATATACCCATAGCTCCTTCCTGAAATTGTACAACTTGCCTACCTATATTCCCGCTTCATCATTCTGTTTTCTCGCCATCATTGTCCTCTTATCAGTATTCCTACCTCGTCCGACCATCCTATGTTGCCGTTCCCGGTTCCACAAATGTCCTGAGGCATATTCATGACATTGACAGACCATGTCCTCTCAGATATTACTCTCAAGGGGTGTTGCAGATCCGGACATGTCTTCTTCACCCCCCTCTACATCTAACGACTCCGATAGCCCTACCTTGGTTACGTCGATCTTTGAGTCTGGTACAAGCCACTTCATGACTCTTGGAAATGCTGCGTCACGAAGCGTTACTGGGTTTGATGGCGTGGATGCCGACGCAGATAAAGGCAAGACATTCTGTCCGCAACAGCCTCAGCCAGCAGCGAATACTGGCTCGACGCCTATCGAGAAGCGCGCCCTCAGCCGGAGCAACACGTTCTTCGACGATCCCAACGATCCTCGAGCTGCTCTAGATGATGACCTGCTCGAACCTTGCCCGCATGGTCCAATCTGTGATTCGGTGTCGGAGGTCCTCAGTGGAAAGCAAGATGCCCGTCGCAGAGCTCGAACAGCAGTGACAAGGTCATTGGACATGGCTCATCAAAGTTCTCGGGCACTGCCAGAACATATAGCTGCAACAGGATTCAACGGGTGTCCGCCTCTGTTTCCTTCCCCAACCTTTCCGCCGAACCAAAGTCCTCGGTCAAATTTGAAGATTCAGCACACAGAATCCGTGGCTGTGAAGTCATCCCATCCATGGCTGGGTCCTGGACCAACGCTCGAAGCCCACACAGCAGCCGCATGTAAGTTTGCAGTATACCTGGGATATATATGCGACATTTAAGTAACAAATCTAGGTCGATTGCCAACCGAAATCGTGCAGCAAATCTTTGAGCGACTTGCTCCCCTCGACTTCAACTCGGCTCGACACACCTGCCGTTTATGGTTCATCAGCTCGCTGAACAGCCAGTTGCTCATAAAGATGCTGCGCCGGATGGGATACTCGGACGGAGTCATTGACAAAACCTCCAATGTCCCCAGCGGATTTCGAACATTGAGCCCGGCATGGGTCATGAGTAAGCGGGTTGCGAGAGAATGTGCCCTTGGACCTGAGAACTCTCGAATGTCCAAATCCTATTCAGCGCCTTACGAAGTATCCACTACCGACGGTTCACGAATGTCCGAAAACAATTCAGCACTTTGCGAAGTATCCCAAATCGATTTCACGGAGATAGAGACTCACTATCCGGGTCCAGATTTGGCCAGTACGACATTCACCGTCAGTAGCTGCGGTAGATTTCTAATGGCAGCCAACGGCTGCTTGGTGTACGTATACGAGCTAAATCGGTCTCACATGTGTGGAGGTTCAGCTGTCCATCCAGGACTTCTGCGCCCTATAACAAGTGTCATATGCCCGAGAAGAATTCTTGCTTGCAGCATGGACACTTCATCGCAGAGGTACGCCATAGCGATTCTGCTTGATGGACGGATGGGCTTGGTTTGCGACATCTCAGTCCCGGATCCGTCGTTGTATTCCAGCACATCCGTAAGTTTACAATGTCCTCAAAATGTCTCGGGACATTTGCTCACCACTGGCAGGATGTCCTTCAGGTTAATATGCCCAGCAGTTCACGGGGTGCACCGCAATATCTTGAACAAATTTCAGGATATGGTGCCTCTATGCCGGTGGAGAACGGACCCAGGTCACTCTACCGGAACCTTTGTTCGGAAGACGACCCCCCTAGATCGGTTGCCATATGTCCCCAACGTCGATGTGTCGCTTTCGGGTGCTCCTCGGGCCTTGAATTACATTGGGTAGACGCTCTTACTGGTCAGGACTTGAATAGGTGGTTTCCGCTTACAGCACCAAGCGACTACTTGTTTTTCTTGCCTCCTAGGAGAACTGTTGATTCGGCTAAAAAGCTTCGACTGATCAGTAGTGCCGGCCGGCCTCATGAAAGATCTTCAATGTCCTCAAGAATTTTTGGACATCGAGCAAGGACGAGTCCATTCTGGGAACGATTTGGATGGGGTTTAAGCCACTTCGACGACGACGACACGAATCCTGGCGGAGCTGGTCACGTGCCTAGTTCCGCCCAGGGCATTCTGACTAGGCTTCGCATCGATGCCACTCGAAGCTCCCTAATCGGGCGAATGGACTGCTCGGATCACTACCGGGCTGTCCCTTTGAGCGACGTAAGTCCTTATTAAATGTCCTGTGGGTATTTGGTGACATTAAATGCTAATGCCGACAACATAGGGATACCATATTCTATTCACCGATCCAGCATCCGGGCTCCTCAGCCTCGGCAGTGATGCACCAGTGGGTGGGCCGACCAAGCTGCTTCGTAAGATATGGTTTCATTGTCCAGATTCGATTTGGACATTGGGATCATCGTCAACACGTTCGACATCACCAGTCGCATATACCGCCGGATCGGATCTCAGCCATGGGGTTCGTGTGTGTGCAGCCTTTGGCACCGAGTCCGAACAAAGCATCTGGCTGTTTTCGGTCCCAACTGATGTTTTTAGAGCTAGTCAAGTTCAAAAAGCTTCCTCCACCACTGCGAGTTGGCTCAACGCAGCATCATCATCCGGCGACTCTGCCGCAGCAAAACCCGAGGATGAGTGGATGAAGTGGTGGCCAGACGACGGTCTTCAGCAATGGCTGAGCGGCGGCAACTCCCCAGACCCTGTCCCTGGTATCCTTCCGAAAAGTGTGTGGCCTGTCAAAATCCGAGGCCAGAAGATCGGCACTTGCAAGGGGCTGGTCGATCTGGCCATCGACTCGGGACCACACGTAACAGTCTGGGCACTTAGTAAATCGGGGATAGCTACGGTATGGAAGCTGGACGATGGCCAAACTCAAGCGATACAGAGGGTTATGGTAGTCCGGGACGGTACAATTCGCAATATCGAATGTCACGAAAGTGGGAGGGACATTGAGATGGTTGATGCTGCGAATCCACAACCGTTCAGTGTGTTTGAACCCGGTCAATTTGATGGTACAGCGTCGATTGAATGTCACCAAAAACGGCCAGTACATTATGACTGGGATGGAGACGTTCTCATGGTAGATCTGCCCCTAGTTTCTCCAGAGAGGCGGCTTCGGGGGCCAGAGCAAGAGACAGTAGAAGCTGTGATCATGGACCCACATGGTAACAAGGTGTATTACAAGACAGAGACCTGGACGAGGCCATCATACAAAGATTTGGTTGAGGAATTGACGGGTATTGCTCGGATCGATCTTGAGATTCGGTAGTGGGAGGCGATAGGAGTGTTCTGAGGCTGTGATCGCTGGAGGTACTCACTTATAAGAGATATCAAATGCTTGGAATCAAGGCTGCAGTTGATGTGGAAATGGTCATTGGCTGGGACGAGAAGAAGCTAGGCTGATGATCAGAATGATTATGGAAGCGAAGTAGATCCCATTTTAATACGAGTGGTTTGTCTACTTCATATATGCTTTTTCTCGCCTCGCCAATATCGATATCAAGCGCTGCGGGCGTTGCTGTGTTGTGAGCTGTCCACCATTCCTACGCGCGCCTCACTTTACTCCATCCCCTACCCCAGTCCAAACACCTTACCGAAAGCCAAACACTTTGCCGAAACCCCGCTAGTCACCCCTATCTCACTCATAGGTGTCGTCACGTGTATATCGCCAAGTCACTGAGTATTGCCCAGGGGACCTCATCCCATCCTCGAACCCTTGTCCTCGCCTCGGTCCTCTCAATTCCCCCAACTCTGCCCAATCGCCCAACTCAATCAACGGAACCCTGTCAACAACCCACATCCCAAGCCAAGTTTCCAGTTTCCATTGCCAAATCCCAGTCCTTGATTTTTAACACTTCCACTTCCATCTCAGCTGCACGCAAGACACCCGACAACACCAAGGAGCTCCCCCGCCATCGTCCAATCGTCATCGTAGCATGGCACTGCGGACATGGCTGCCATGGCGGGCAGACGGGCATGACTGCCCAACACCCAACCTCCTCCATTGGACTGACAAGGCAAAGTTGAGGCACATTCAAGGTAAAGCAAGACAAGACAAGGCCAGGCCGCCCTGTGATACTTTTGCCTTTTCCTTTCCTTTCCTTTCCTTTCCTTTCCTTTTCTTTTCCTTTCTTAACTCAAGTCGTAAGGTTGGTTACGGCGTTTCCGGGTCCGTATCATAATCCGTACATACATGACAGAGGGGTAGTACACGTCGCCCTTTCTTCCTTCTTATATCTCCGCGTTGCCTTGTCAGCGATTTGCTTTCGTCTCTTCTGTTCGTTTCACTGTCGCGACTTGAATTGCTTCATTGCTTGCGATTACTTGCGCCTGTACCTGCTTGTACACATATCCAGCATCACTCCTCGATTGATACTTGCGACAACGACCTGATAACGAGCGACCGACGAACACCTCATCGTTAAACCCTATTTTGTACAATTCTGTAACAAGGACGAAACATTGCGCGAACGAATATTTTGCGATACAGCATTTGTAAAAAAAAAAAAAAATGTGTCTATTCTGTAAGTACCCCGCCTCCCATCATCTCTCCCCCAGCCGGCAGCGAGCAACAACATCAGAAAGGCCCCAGGCCACTTTTTCTCCACCTCTCCATCATCTGCAAATTCAAGTCCAATACTAACAGCCTCTTTCCAGCCCGCCGTCCCGCCTGGGAAGAAGACGTCGTAATCGCCAACCGCCGCCATCACCGCCGGCGCTCCCGCGTCGTCTCCGAAACAATCATCACCTCGCGCCCAACCCAACAAGTAATCCAAGCCCCTCCAACCCCTCCCCCCGTCATCAAACCCTGTCTCTTATACAC